>PVJH01009428.1:0-79195 GCA_004026705.1 Nesogale talazaci
CTCCTTGTAACCCCTCTGCAAAAGGATGTCACCTCACCTATTGATGGGCTTTGGGTCCCCAATCTGTACTCCCCCTCATTAATAATAATATAATTTTAGCTCATTGATGCCTGCCACCGGATCCCTTCACCACCTCATGATCACACAGGCTGGTGTGCTTCTTCCGTGTGGGCTTTATTGCTTCTGAGCTGAATGGCCGCTTGTTTACTCAAGCCTTTAAGGCCCCAGACGCTATATCTTTTGGTAGCCTGGCTCCATCATCTTTCTTCACCACATTTGCTTATGCACACATTTGTCCTCAGTGATTATATCAGGAAAGTGAGCATGCAATGTTAAGCTTTCTAGTTCTTGAAGCCTGATATCTAAACCCTTTGGCACCTCATGATTCCACAAGCTAGTGTGCTTCTTCCATGTGGGCTTTATTGTTTTATTGTTTGTTAGCTAGATGGCTGCTTGTTTACTTTCAAGCCCTTAAGTCCCCAGATGCTCCATCTTTTGATAGCCGGGCACCATCAGCTTTCTTCACCACCTTTGCTAATGTACACATTTGTCTTCAGTGATCATGTTGGGAAGGTGAGCATCTTGGAATGCCAATTTAATAGAACAAAGTGTTCGTGAACTGAGGAGATACTTGAGTGGAGGTCCAATGCCCATTGTTGTCCTACTACTAGCCCTATAAGTATACACGTTAATCTCTTCCCCCCATCCTCACTTATAAATATATGCCCCTATGTACATACTTGTATTTGAACCTCTATAAATGTTCATTATCCCCCAGTTTCTTCCTCTATTTCCATTTGCTTCCCTCTTGTGCCACTATCATGCTCAGTCTCCATTTGGGTTTCAGTATTTTCTCTGTGTTACATTAGTCTTAATCAATCCCTATTGGCCTTCTCTCACCCACCTTGTCCCTGCATTTGTATCAATTGTTATTCCCTTTTTCCTGGGCTGGTCGACATCACCACCTTTCCCCTTCCACACCCCCTTCAATGTCCCCTACCCTGGAACCATCAGTCCTGTCATTTTTGTCATTTTCCTGTCATACCTTGTCTAGGTAGACCTGTAGAGGTAGCAATATGTACAAAAAAAGTCTCCTAAAATGGAGCAACTTAAGCAAATAAAACAGTGATAACAGCAAGAAACCTCCTCAATGTCCTGTACAATATGTAACAGAATAATAAAAATAATAGCAATATAAAAACCTGTATAAAGTTCAAGGTCTCTAGTTGACCTCCTAGAGTGAACCCTGGTTCAGTCGGACGGGGTGCCAATACCCTGGTCCCAAAGTATAGCCTTGGCACTCGATCTGTGACTCTGCACTCTGTTGCACACTCTTAGTGCTTTGCATTGGTGTGGTTGTGTCCGACAATATAATCTTGACCCTGCTTCTTCATCCTGGCCCCGATAGGCCGTGGGTCAGCGAGGATAGGCATATTTCATAATGGGGCTGGCCGTGCAGTCCTCTTTGCGCAGTAGCTGTTCTGAGTGGGATTATTGTCCTGAAGGCTCGGTGGGCCAGGATGCACGTCATTCTCTCTTCCTCCCCTTTCATTTGTTCTCAAGTGCTCTGGTCAGGCTTATCTCACTCCCCAAGCTTCAGCTTCAGTGCTGGCCTCCAAGGCAACTTCCTCTGGTAGAGAGGTGGCTGCCCCTATAGTTGGGGTTGGGGTTGTGTTCTCAGGCCCCTCCACTGGTTCTCCACTCCATGCTGTCGTGCTGCATTCACATCCTGGGTCTCCGGTTTTAAGTTTGGTCCCTCTTTCCCTGTGGAGATATAAACAATATGCTTGTAATGTCTCCTTTTATTGCTTACTTGAATTATTGGCATTTCTGTTTTTTCTCTGTCATTCTAGTTGAAGGTACATTGATTTTAATGGTCTCTTCAAAGAATCAGCTTCTGGTTTTATTTTTTCTTTTCTGTTCTTTTTCAATGTTGCATATTTTCTTTTTTTCAGGTAAACCCTAGTTTATATCATGTGCTCTTCCCACTGTATTTGTATGGTCTTGTTTTACCTGATCATCCAAGGATTAATTATTGCTCGTTTAAAACCT
Source organism: Nesogale talazaci (assembly GCA_004026705.1). Taxonomy (NCBI): domain Eukaryota; kingdom Metazoa; phylum Chordata; class Mammalia; order Afrosoricida; family Tenrecidae; genus Nesogale; species Nesogale talazaci. Next base: position 2,053 of record PVJH01009428.1, read on the forward strand.
AAAATATATGATTTCTGTTTGTTCAAAAAGCAAATATATTCTAATCCCATGTTTAAAATCTAATTAACTTCTTTAAAAAATTTTTTTGGCATCACTGCCCTCTGGTGGGAGTAGGAGGCCTAGCCTTGCTCCTGACTTCTTGAAATTTAAAAATCTTTTTAGGATTTACTCTAAATTTTACTCTTAAGGTTCCACTTGCTTTTTTCCCCCCACTTGCTTTTTAAATACTCTACTTTTTTCTTTTTCCAAGAAGTACATTTAATTTTGTTTTTCGTTTTTTGAGCATCACTGCCCTCTGGTGGTGGGAGTAGGAGGCCCAGCCTTACTGCTGGATTTGAACTGCCAACCCAGTGGGTTGCAGTTGCGCGCACAACCACTACACCACCAGGGCTCATCCCTTAATTTTTTATATAAATTAATTATAAACAGCTTTTCACTTTTCATTAATCTGCATAACAAAATAGCATAAATCTAACTTAATATTTTAACATAATTTTATTGGCATATACTTCATGTAATACAGTTTCATTGTTCAATCACATTAAGAAGATTCTTATAGTCATCACCACAATGAATTTCAGATAATTTTCTTCTCATACTCGGTTTTTCCTATTTCTACCCCATCTTCCCCTGCCATGCCTCTAAGCAATAACTTAATGATTTTAAAGTTAGACCATCACCGATTACCTGGTATAGTTGGCATAAACTGACCAAGTGATCGGAAAGTGATCTGAGATTATAACTGCCTAAATAGTTCTGTGAGCATTATTTACTGGACACACACCTGGAAAATAGAAATTTGGCCTTTTATTATTTGCTTCTGTATTGTTTAAAACATTCACACCTGCTATTTGATATGGCTGGTGGACCTGTTTCCACATTAGATAAAATCTAGTATATATGACTGATTTGCGTAAGGCGTATTTTTTTTTAAAGGAGTAATCTTTTAGTTAACAACTCTCTTTTTCTTTCTTTTTTCCCCCTCTTTTGTTGGGCATCACTGCCTTTGGTAGTCGTGGGCGCTACCCAGTGCTGCTCCTGAGGGCTGCCGCTGGATTTGAACCGCCAAACCCGAAGTCACTACCTCTAATAGCAAAAACAGACAAGCTCTGTATTTTTTTTTTTTTTTTTTTTTTTTTAGGCATCACTGCCCTGGTGGTGGGAGGAGGCCCAGCCTTTGCTCCTGGGAGCCGGAATCGAACCTCCATCCCAGTGGTCCGCAGTCCCGCGCACAACCACTATGCCACCGGGGCTCAGCCCCAAGCTCTGTATTTTTTAATCAGCAATACACACTGTCCTTGCATTGGTGAAAAACCAGATCAAGGTGTTTATGCTAGCAGATATTTTGAATGGTGGATTTAAGATTTATTCACTCAAAGCAAAGCAACCAAAAGCATGTTCATTATTCAGATGATTATTAAATGAATAAATGAATAAGGTATTAAAGCAACTAGGTGTATCGAACATGTCAGAAACCAGAATATTGGCTGAGCTGCAAAATACCACCTAAAATGTGAAATACAAAAGAATCTCAGAAAATTAATAGTGATAAAGGTAAAACTGTTCTTTGTTTTGGGATTTTAGCACAGGTGTTTGGTAAATGGATATATGTTACCCTAAGTTTTATTTGTTGAAAGTGATGAACTTGTTCTTTCAATTACAGAAGAATGTTAAACGTAAAGATTATATTGAACATCAGCAGGATAAAGTTGCCTTAACTCTGGCTCGTCTAGCTCACCACGTCGAAGTAGAAAAACAGCAGAAAGAAGAGAAGAATAGAGCATTCCGGGTATGTGGCTATTTTAATTGATGTTAATAAATGGCAATCATTTTATTTGCTATACATTATAAGAAGCCATTAATTAAAAAATGTCTAAGTGGGGGCTGAGTCCCGGTGGCGTAGTGGTTGTGCGCGGGACTGCGGCCCACTGGGTTGGAGGTTCCATTCCAGCTCCACGGAGCAAAGGCTGGGCCTCCTACTCCCACCACCTGAGGGCAGTGATCCCCCCCCCCCAAAAAAAATGTTTAAGTGAATGCTAGTTCATCTTATACTGAAAGTAGATTATCAATTTAGTGGAATTCATGATAGCATATAACATTCAGCTTTCAGTTTATGGAATTTAGGCCTCATAAATAAAAATAAAATTAATTAAGTGAGCTTTAATCCTAGGTATTAAAAAGCATCTCAAAACCCCCCCAAAAAACATTTCAGAGCAGATGAGCAATTAATGACCTCTGGCTGTAAAAACCAGTTTGCCACAGGAATTTAATTCCTTCCCCCCCCCCTTTTTTTTTTTGTTAAATTAGGGCCTTTGTAGATCAAACTGTTATTATCTACTCAAAAGAACTGAGGGATTTCCCCAAATTTCAGCCTGTTTCTCCAGATTAAATTTGCTACTAAATATTGAAGCTAAAATGTCACCTACTATCTGGCTAGGGGTGGGGATTGTACAAAGAAATGCTTTGTGGGAAACTAAGCCTACTATAGGATCTTGCATGATATGAATGATTTTTGGACTTACTTTCTCAGATTTCAAATGAACTACTTTTAAGAATTCCCTCAGTACTGACAAATGACTATAAGGCAGTGGTTCTCAACTTTCCTCATCTCGTGACCCTTTAATACAATTCCTCATGTTGTGGTGACCCCCAACCATCAAATTATTTTTATTGCTACTTCATTTAATTTTGCTACAGCTATGAATCGTAATGTAATCTGATAATGAAGGATGTATTTTCATTGTTACAAATTGAATACAATTAAAGCATAGTGATCACAATAACTGTGTATTTACATATTGTGAAATATTTCTAATGACAAATAAACGAAATTTTGTCCTGAAGCATTCGGTAGCCGGGTAACAATCTTCATGCCGGGTACTGTATGTGGGCAGACCTGCCTGGATCGAGGAGCTATATCTCAGTTCCTAAGACCATTGGAAATGCGTGTTTTCCCATGGTCTCAGATGACTCCTGTGAAAGGATCATTAGACCTCCAAAGGCATCTTGGCCCACAGGTTGATAGCTGCTGTTATAAGGGATAGAATGTTGAAGAGTTAGGTAAAATAGGTCCCTAAGCCAAATTCACTGTGCTTGAGCTGATGCCGACTCACAGTGACCATATAGGTCAGGGTAGAACTAACTCCCTCTCTGGGATTCTGCAATGTGACAGTTTACTGGAATAGAAAGCCCTGTCTTTCTTCCACAGAGCCACTGGTGGTTTCAAGCTGCCTACTTTGAGGATGGCAACCCAACACCTATCCTCCTCAAAGAGCATCTGTCACTTAACTTTGGGGTGTCAGCGCATCATTTAATTTTTGAAGGTGTTGGACCTTTTAATCTGGAAAGGGACAGAGTTGGAGTTAACCCAGTGGGGATAAAACTGTGTTTTCCTAAATGATAATATCTCATGATTTTTATTATATTTTGCTAATCTATTTTAATATCTTTTAATATCTTAATAGAGTCAGTATCAACTGCTCAGCAGTGAGTTTATTCTGATATAAAATACATTTAATTTTTCAGTTTAAAAGGTTACTTTGAGGACTTACACTTTATGATATCAGTTAAATTCAGACAGTACTCTAATTATCCAATTAAAATGTTGATTACATCAATTTTCTTGGGTGTTTTAAAAGGTAATTGATAGTATACTAGAAGGACTATTTCATTTTTTGGGGGAGGGGGCATCACTGCCCTCTGGTGGTCGTGGGAGCTACCCAGCGCTGTTCCTGAGAGCAGCCGCCGGATTTGAATTGCCAAGCCCAACACTATTTCATTTTGTGGAGGAGGGCATCACTGCTCTCTGGTGGTGGGAGTGGCAGGCCCAGCCTTTGCTCAGTCTGGAGCCAGTAGAAGGCCCAGTCTGGAGCTGCTGCTGGATTTGAACCTCCATCCCAGTTGGCTGCAGTCCCACACAAAACCACTACGCCATTGGGGCTCAGGCCCCACTATTTGATTTTTAAGGGATATTCTTTTCTACAGTTATAGTGTGTGCTTATTTATGGGTTGTGAAGAAACTTTTAAAGGGGACATTTGGAAATTGTCTCCTTTTCTCAAATTTCAACTTATAGTTATTATAAATTAAGTGTTCTTTAGTAGTAATTTCAGACTCTATCCATGTAAATGCTTCTTTCCGAGGGGACATCTCTGCCCTCTGGTGGGAGTGGGAGGCCCAGCTTTGCTCCTGGAGAGCTACTGCTAGATTTGAACTGCCAAGCAGGCCGCAGTCCTGCACTCAACCACTACGCCACCGGGGCCCAGCCCCTAAATGCTTCTTTGTATTAAAGACGTTACCTTGAGCTGAAGCAAATTTTGAAAATTTTATTGTTTATTTTACCAATTGTAAGAAATATATTTGTCTAGATTTCATTACTTTCTAGGGAAGACATTGACCAATGCAGACAGCCTTTGCTTGCTGTAACGTAAAATATTTTTGTTCTTACTTGATTTCCTTTGTAATATATGGGTGGGTGTTTTCCCCCCTGAGAGTAGTTGATAAAAGGAAAAAAAAAATAATAAAAATTATGAAATTAACAAATTATTCAAGGATTCTAATGGGTCCTCTTTTAGGTCTTTACGTTTGAAATTGTTCATGTCTTCATTATTTAAGTGTATTCTTAATGTTTAAGAATTTTATTGTACCATGTTTCCCCCAAAATAAGAAAGGGTCTTATATTTATCTTTCCTCAAGAAGAAACCCTAGGACATATTTTCAGGGGATGTGTTGTTTTTTTTTTTTTAAGTACAGTACAACATTCTACATTCATTTAAATATAGTTAAGTCATCTTCTTCTGGAACATCATAACTCTCCAAACCCCGAGTTCCATCCTGAGTTTCTTGCAACTCTATTTCCTTTAGAACCATTGACCCCGATCTCTCATGTCAAGCAATAGAGCTCTCATTAAATGAATAGCTGTAATCCATGTAACCTGCTCAGAGTCCATTGGTAACATTGACAGTGATTTTATCCCATTACGTCTTCACCCAAATCAGGACCTCTTGCAGGCTAGGCTTCATAAAATTTTCATTGATTTCTTGTCATTCTATTTTCAATGTGGTCGTTAATTTTCATGGGCAAATGACCTTTGGATGGCTTGGTTATTGCAATAGCAAGACTGCAGATAGGTCCCAATGGGGCAGCTAGCTGAGACGGGTGACCCATAGTCATCTCTGCTCGAACTGCAGGGGTTATGCAGATACACTGTGTGGCCTCATCCATCACTAGGGCTTATTTTATGGGTAGGTCTTATATTCGGGGAAACATGGTAATAGATTCTGAAGAACTTTGAGAAATGACTTGATTTTCATACTTAAGAAAGCATATTTGCATTTAGTTTACCAGGTGCCTGTCTTATTGCTTTCTTTGGATAAACTAACTGGTGATACTATGTTTATGTACCCATTGCATGTTTTTCAAGCAGTCATCTATAGATGACTCCTAAAGAAAAAAATATTTGATGATGAGTTATTAAGTTGGAATACATAATTCAATAACTGCCCAGGTTATGAAACTCCTGGCTTACGGGCAACTCTTATTTGTTCTTTACGGCTATTTAAATTTGTCCTTTCTGTGAAATGATCAGACCACCTCTACTAGCAATAAATTCTTCATTGCAATTACCTTCATTTGATGCACATACAGTTGTGAAATGAATGAAAAGGCGTCCAGATTTTTCTGCTTTCACTTAAAACCAAACCTACTGCCATCAAGTAAATTTCTATTCATATCATCCCAATATATAAGTCAGAGCTGAGCTACTTCACAGGTTTCTGAGCTAGAAATCTATTTTTTAACAGTTTTATTAGCACTTCATTCACATATCATACAATAGTTCAATTGTATCAATTCAAAAATTTTCATATGTATAATTTATTGCCATTGAAAGCTATAAATCTTTACAGAAACAACTGCTTTATCTTTCCCCTTTGTGTTTAAACAAGTGATACATAGCCCACTGTGCCTCCCAAGTTTGGTTGCACTGAAACAGCAAACTTCTCTTGATTGTTTCTCCTAGTGACCTTATAAAAGCCAAGCCCACCCTGGCCTGGCTTTTGATGCCACTAAATAGCAACCCCAAAGAATGGCACCTGTGAGCTGCCGAAACTAGTTCTCATTTACTTATTTACTTATTTGCTTTAGTTGTTGTTTGAATCCTTCTATTGGGGGCTCACATACTGCATATCACAATCCATACATACATATATTGGGTCAAGCACCTTCGCATGCCTGCTGCCCTCATCATTTTCAAACCGTTTGCTTTTTCCACCTAAGGCTTTCACATCAGCTTTTCATCTTTTCCCTTCCCATCCCGCTCCCCCTCCCTCACTAATCCTTGGTATTTTATAAGTTTTGTCTTTTTCTTTTTAATCTTTTTTTTCAATAATTTTATTGGGGGTTCTTACATAATTCAACATATCATTTGTATCAAGAATATTTGTACACATGTTGCCATATTCATTTCCAAATAATCTCTACTTGAGCCCTTGGTATAAGCTCCTCTTTCCCCCTCCCTTTTTTTTAAGAAAAAAATGAATCATTACTGTAACTTTTTTTGTACCTTTGTATTTTTTAGAATCATTTTATTGAGGACCATCCATTTTATGTCAAGCTTATTTGTACATTTATTGCCCTCATCATTCTCAAAACATTTGCTTTTTACTTAAGCCCTTAGTATCAGCTTCTCAATTTCCCCTCCCTCTCCTCTGCCCTTTCTTTCATGAACACTTGATAATTTATAAATTATTATTATTTTGTCATATCTTATTCTGTCCAATGTGCCCCTTCACCCACTTCCCTATTGTCTGTACCAAAGGAAGGAAGTTATATGTAGGTCATTATAATTTGTTCCCACTTTCTAACCTACCTATCCTTCACCCTCGCAGTATTGTCACTCTCACCATGGGTCTTAAAGGGATGATCTATCCTGGATTCCCTGTATTTCTGGTTCCTATCTGTACCAGTGTACATGTTCTATTCTAGCTGGATTTGTAAGGTAGAATTGGGATCATGATAGTGGGGGGGAGGGGAGAAGCATTGAAAAACTAGAGTAGAGTTGTTGTTTCATCATTGCTGCACTGTACCCTGACTGGCTCGTCTCCTCCCTGTGACACTTCTGTAGTGGGATGTCCTATTATCTACAGATGGGTTTTGGGTCCCCAATCTATACTCTTCTCATTTACAATGACATAATTTTTAGTTCTTTGATGCCTGGTACCTGATCCCTTCCACACCTCCTGGTCACACAGGCTGGTGTGCTTCTTCCATGTGGACTTTTTTGCTTTGCCACTTGTTTACCTTCAAGCCTTTAATACCCCAGACACTACATCTTTTTTTGCGAGGGGGGAGGCATCACTGCTCTGATAGTAGTAGGAAGCCCAGCCTTGCGCCTGGAGAGCTGCTGCTGGATTTGAACCACCAACCCTGTGGAGCATGACTGGGCCTTCCACTTCCACCAGAGGGCAGTGATGCCAAAACAAACAAACAAAAAAGGAATTACAGTAAAATTGGGCCTCCAATTAAATACATCCTCAATGCAAGAACACTTAGTTCTATTCAATAGGAATTCCATGATGCTCATCATCCTGACACAATCACTAAAGGCAAATGTGTGCATAAGCAAAAGTGGTGAAGAAAGCTGATGGTGTCCGGCTATCAAAAGATGTAGCACCTGGGGTCTTAAAGGCTTGAAAGTAAACAAGTGGTCATCTAGCTCAGAAGCAACAAAGCCCACATGGAAGAACCATGTTGTGACATGGAAGCAGCTTGTTGTGACCATGAAGTGTCAAAGGGATCAGTTATCAGGCTTCAAAGAAATAAAAATCATAACATTGTGTGCCCACCTTCCTGATATGATTGCTGAAGACAAATGGGTGCATAAGCAAATGTGGTGAAGAAAGCTGATGATGCCTGTCTATCAAAAGATATAGCGTTGCTGAGCCCAGGTGGCGTAGTGGTTGTGTGCGGGACTGCAGCCCACAGAGTTGGCGGTTCAAATCCAGCAGCGGCTCTCCAGGAGCAAGGCTGGGCTTCCTACTCCCACCAGGGCAGTGATGCCACACATGCACACACACAAAAAAAGACGTTAAGAAAATAGATGTCGAAGTAAAAAAAAATATATCCTAGCATTTCTGAAATTAAATCTTTATGGGAGTAAAAAGCCTCAGCATTCTCCACTGGAGAAGCTGTGGTTTTGAACTGCTAGTCTTGCAGCTAGTAGCCCACTGCTTAATATGCTTAATACCCTGTAAGACCAGGGCTCTTTTCTTTTCACTTAAGCAAGGCTAAATAAGAACTATTATACACCTGTTCTGAATTATTTACAAATTCTACTGAAAGACACACTTAAGAACAAAGCTCACTTATAATCTAAAGATTTCCTTTATTTAATATATGCTGTAAAACCATAGAAACCTTTAAGAACAAAAATATTTTTTAAATGAAGCGTTGTTTCTTGACCTCTCCTCCAAGTAAGTCTGTATACAGCTCTCTTTTAACGTCCTTGTTGTACTACCCCCTCCCTGACGGTTACTGTGCTCTTCCGTTTGCACTGTGTCAGTCACCAATTTCTGCACCCTTAGAGAACACAGATCATTCCTATTCAACGGACAGTTTTGAAAACCAAAAGAAACCTGAAGAGTAGGGCTGAGCCCCGGTGGCGTAGTGGTTGTGCGCAGGACTGCGGCCCACTGGGTTGGAGGTTCAAATCCAGCAGCAAGGCTGGGCCTCCTACTTCTACCACCAGAGGGCAGTGAGCCCCCCCCCCCCCCAAAAAAAAAAAAAAAAAAAAACCTGAAGTGGAAAGATGAAAGCTACAGGATGGATGGAGTAAGTAACTGAGGATTTTTCAGTGAAATTCTTATAGGCTATCTTATACCTAGTCACCCTTAAAGAACGAGTAGGTGCATTTTCAAGATGGGAAAAAGTTAATTCTCAGAATTTTTCTGGCCGCCTCTTCAGAGCAGTTTCCAATTTTCTTAAGACATTCTGTGTCCTTCAAGAAATATTATCAAAACTCCTCCTTTGAAATCCCCACGAAACATTCCCCATTACCTTCTAAATACAGACTTTTTTGCCTTGGAATTTGCCTGTCCATTAGATCCCAACAGTAGCCACTGTTCAAGATTGCACCTTTTCTGTGAAAGTACCATAGCAAGACCAAAACAAATGTATTACCTAGGGAATATGTTTGAAGGTTCCATGTATTATAGGGGTATGTTAAAATATGTTTTGCTTTGAATAAATTTACTTGTATGAAAAAAATATTTTACAGCATATATTAAATAAAGGAAATCTTTAGATTATAAATGAGCTTTGTTCCTAAGTGTGTCTTTCAGTAGAATTTGTAAATAATTCAGAACAGGTGCATAGTAGTTCTTATTTAGCCTTGCTTTAGTGAAAAGAAAAGAGCCCTGGTCTTACAGGGTACTAAACAGTGGGCTACTAGCTACAAGACTGGCAGTTCAAAACCATCAGCTTCTCTAGTGGAGAATGATGAGGTTTTTTACTCCCATAAAGATTTACTTTCAGAAATGTTAGGAATTTTTTTTATTAGATTCTATATCACTGACAGAAAGATGGGGCCTTCTACTGTTATAAATTTACATGTATGAGCTCAAGCACCATTAGCAATACTTTTAACTTATAACATCTTTCTCTGGGATAACAAGTATGAACAATTATTTTCATTTTTAAACATATATATATATCCTTTAGTTTTTCCAAAGATAGCCTAGAAAGACTTTAAAACAGAACCCTAAAAAATACTGTTCTGTGAAAGTGTTATTAACAAGTGACACCCAGGTTATGATAAATAACTGACTCCATATAAAGTACATGGCAACCTTTTCTGTAAAAGGTCAAGATAGTAAATATTTTAGGCCTTTGGGATTATATAGTTTCTGTTAAAACTATTGAACCATGCCATTAGCGAGTAAATATGCTACTGTGTTACAAGAAAATGTTTAAGTTTCTATCTTTCTAATTACCTCTATACTTATTTGTACACTTTGTAACCAGGAATATAAAAACATTTTGGTAATCACTAAGTACCAGGTCACATTCCAATAATACTTTTCTTTAATTTTCATGATAGTGCCAGGGTAGATATTACAATTGGTTCCATATTACAATAGGAAAACTAATGTACTGAAACTCAAAGGGAGGCCAGACATGATAGTGGCACAAGAGGAAAGTAAGAGTAAATAGAGAAAAGAATTCAGAGGCAAAAGGCATTTATAGAGGTCTAAATACAGGCATGTACATCTGTAAATACATTTATATATGACAATAGGGAAATAGACCTATGTGCATACATTTATAGGTTTAGAACTAAGATAACAGATGGACATTGGGCTTGTACTCAAGTACTCCCTCAATGCAAGAACATTTTGTTCTATTCAACTGGCATTCCATGATGCTCACCTTCCCAACATGATTGCTGAAGACAAAGCTAGTCAGTAAGCAAATGTGTAAAAAGCTGATGGTGCCTGTGTATCAAAAGATACAGTGTCGGGAGCCTTAAAGGCTTGACTATAAACATCTAGCTCAGAAGTGAAAACGCCCACATGGAAGAAGCACACCAGTATCAGGCTCAAAGAACAAAAAAATCATAGTGAATGATGGGGTGTGCGAAGTGGAGACCCAAAGCCCATCTGTAGGCAACTGGACATCCCCTTATGGAATGGTCACAAGGAGGAGACGAGCCAGGCAGACTGCAATAGAGCACCGATGAAACATACAATTTCCTCTAGTTCTTTAATGCTTCCTCCCCCAACTTTTATGATCCCAATTCTGCCTTACTGTGTTAGTCTGGGTAGACTAGAGAAACAAATTCATGGACACACACACAAACACACATACATATATGTGTGTGTAGACATGTATAAATGCATATATATGTAAGTATATATAACTTTATATAAAGGGCAATTGTGCATTAAGAAAACATTCCTATCCATTCCAGTCCAAGTCTGATAATAGCCCATGTGCCCAATACCAGTCAGTAAAATCTTTTTCAGATTCATGAAACACATGCAATGACACTGAATGCAGGATGATCACAAGCCAGATAGGTAGAAGGTCTTTGGATCCAATGGGGTTATAAACATCTCAGCACTAGCAGTGGTCTCCAAGTGGCTCCTCCAGTTCCCAGGACATGGGGCCTATCAGCGTAGTGTCACGTGTCTTGTTGATAGTGTCTCTCTCTGAGAAAGGTGTCTCCTGCCTCCAAGATTAAAATACCAGAAATTCTCAGGAGAAGGCCATGCCCACACAGAAGTCTCATTGGCTATGATCTGATTAATAGTCTAGACTCCACCTGTGTTAGTCTGGGTAGACTCGAGAAACAAATCTATATCCATAGACACACATATGGATATAAGGAAAGGGTTTATATATAAAAGAAATAGAACACTGAGAAAGCATCCCAACCCAGTACAGTTCATAGTCCGATATTAGCCCATATGCCTGATACCAGTCTATAATGTCTCCTTCCGACTCATGAAGTCACAGGTCAGTGGGTGCAGAATCCCAGCACTGGCAAGGGTCTCCCCATGGCTCTCCACTTCTAGGGCTCAGGGTCCATCAACAGCATCCAGTGGTGGCAGAAGCAACTCATCGCTGGCAGGAGTCTCCACATGGCCTCGCCAGCTTCAGAGGTCTGACTCCCATCAGGGCCAAGCCGTGTGACTTCGGTGCCATCTTGTCCTGTCTGTGATTCTTCGTCTCTGAGACCAACTCCCAACAACTGGGGAGATAGCTTCTCATCTTAATGTGGGAAATATCGCGATATTTCCCAGACGTATCAGGAGAAAGCCATGCCCACACAGAGGCCTCATTGGCTACTCAATGGCTATCTCCAGATTAACAGGCTAGCCACCACCCCTACATCTCAATCATGAAATTAACATAAGCACATGACCGCCACACAACTCTGAATCCTTGAACTGACAAATAGTTATATATCTGCCATACTTATAAATCCAGCAAGATCAGAGGATGTACACTGGTATAGATAAGAACTGGAAAACACAGGGAATCTAGGGCAGATAGATCCCTCAGGACCAATAATGAGAGGAGCAATCCCAGGAGGGTAAGGGGAAGATAGGGGGAGAAAGGGGGAATCGATCACAATGATCTACATGTCACTCCCTCCCTGTGGAACAAAAATAGAAAAGTGGGTAAATGGAAACACCGGTTTGTATAAGATTTGAAAACATAATAATTTATAAACTTTCAAGTGTTCATGAGGGAGGGGGAGAAACTGAGGAGCTGATACCAAGGACGCTAGTAGGAAGAAGAACGTTTTGAGAATGACAATGGCAGCACATTACAAATGTGCTTGACACAATGCATGTGTGTGTGGATTGTGATAATAGTTGTACAGGCCCCCAATAAAGTGATTTGTTTGTTTGTTTGTTTGTTTGTTTGGGGCATCACTGTCCTCAGGTGGTGGGAGTAGTAGTAGACCCAGCCTTGCTCCGTGGAGCTGGAATCAAACCTCCATCCTAGTGGGCCGCAGTCCCGCGACAGCCACTACACCACCGGGGCTCAGCCCCCAATAAAATGATTTTTAATGAAAATTTATTTAGATGTAGTTTATATAAATTATTCCTTGTTGCTGGGTTTGTTTTATACTATGTGACTGCTCTAGTATTAAACTGTTATTCCCAGGTTATCAAGTAATCTTGATTAATGTTCAGCAAATATGTGTACTATAATTTACTTAATGACCTCTGCCTGGAGATGTAGGTTGTAGTGGACTTGGTGTATGCATAGCTTTCCATGAGAATCTTAGAGCATGAATCTATATTTTGATTAAATTCTGTGAGATAATTATTTAGTGTAATTATTTATCTTAATGTAAGTTATTTAAATGTTGAGTCTTAGTCATTATTTGCCAATCATTGATCTGTCAATTTTTTTTCTCTAAGAGAAAGCAGGAAAGTAATCGCAGTTTAATTGATTTTTTTTTCTTTTAATTATCTTTAGGAAAAAATTGATTTTCAGCACGCTCATGGGTTACAAGAATTGGAATTTATTCAAGGACATTCTGATACCGAAGCAGCAAGATTGTGTGTGGACCAGTGGCTAAAAATGTCAGGTATATTTCAGAGATTACAGTAGAACTATAAAGTTTTTGAGCTCCCACAACACTGAAGGTTTAAAGTGCTTTTGTTTTACTCATTTGCTAATAGTAGGCATAGAAGATATTCAGATTTCGTTTTCGTGGGATTTCATAATGGCCTGCTTTATCAGTTGCTTTCTTTTTTGCCAGAAGATCAATTTGCATCCCACGCAGTTAATTCACACTTGTATAGCAGTTGTTGCGCTAGTTCTAGGAATGTAATGGTAAGCAAAGTTGACACAGCTGCTGCCCTCAGGGAGTACTAACAGAGGTGCAAGAGTAGATGTAAAGTGAAGCTAGGTTAGATACAATGAAAGTGAAATTGCCTCGGGCTTGTTGGAGCCTGCATAACAGGATATTGGAAGTCACGAAAGACTTCTCTACAGAAATGGAATTCAAACTATTGGAAGGATTATGTTTACTTAGTTGTTCCTGTACGCAACCCATGTGAGGTATTTTGTAAGGACAAGTCCATGTGAAAGGCTTCTTCAGTCCTTGAGATTTTCTGGAGGAGTAACTATGGACCAGTGAACTTTGGTGGTGCTGTTAGGTGACATTAGGTTGGTTACAGCAAGGCCAGCAATTCAAGCCCACCCAGCTGCTCCTAGGAGAAGAGTGAAGCTGTTTCCACAAGATGTGTGGTGCCTTGGAAACTCCACATAGGATCCCTGCGAAGCAGCCTAGACTTGAGGGCAGTACCATTTGATGGTATTTTATGTGAGCTAAAAGATGTGACTCAGCATGGCAACATTTTTACCTGCCTTGTAGAAAAGCCACTCCCATTGTACTCTGTTTTTTCCTTTTTTTTTCCTGTTGAACTCTTAAAAGGCTGGATATACACAACTTTTGCTGTGGGTTTAGATTTACTAATCCAATATAAGTTTTAATTATAAACTTTAATGAAATTGTATATTGCATAGTTCTATACTAGCTTTCATGAAAACCAGGGTGTTCTTTTAATAACAATATTTACCACTTATTAAAAGAAGTACAATAATTTATATTATTAGTGTTTAGCATTTATCAATTCCATTTGATAACTTGATGTAATATTTTTTTGGAAGCTTCTCAAAATATATTCCCCTCTCACCTCCCAATATGATTATGTGTGACAAATGCCTCCTTTTAAATGTCTTTTTTTCTTCTTACTTTCCTATGGAATCAAAATGTGAAAATGTAATACACAGAAATATATATAAATCTAGTTGGAGAGTTGGTCAAGAAACTAATTTCACTTTTTAGAAGTATTTTTGTTCTCTGGGTTCCTATGATTTTTAGCAGTAGTTTTTAATCTTGTATTTTTTAGCATTTTAAAAATATTATTCATAGAGTTTTATATGGATCAAATTATTCCTTGTTATTATATTTGTTTTATAATACAGTTTCATTGCTCTGATATTAAAATACTGCTCTGAGATCATTGAAAAATCTTAGTTGAGCAGAAACAAACCTATCCTAAAAGGGCAAATGCTGTATGATCTCATTATCGGGTAGAAGAAAAAGGGAGAATTTGGTTTAAGAGATGGATATTGTTTGTATGTAAACATTAATAATAATATAATTTGGAAAAAGATAAAAGTTATGCAACATAAAGAATAATCAGTGTTATTGAATGTTGTGTGTATTTTCACAACATATATTTGAAATCACCTGGGAGTTTTTTAGACAGAACTCTGGAGCTCACCTCCATCTTCAGTTTTTAGATCACTAGATGATTTTATCAGGCAAATTGGCTAGACCTATGTGGCTTTATCATTAATCATATCCTAAAATTCATGTACTTCATGAGTTTCACACTTAGAAGCCCAACATCTAATGGTTCTTGGACCAGTAATATACTCTTATTGCCAATTCCTGATTGTCAGGAATATTTTTAATTCACATTTAAGAATGAGCATCTTCAAAGAATAGTGGAAAGTAGTATGACACTTCCTCAAGCAATTGAGAATAGAAATAGCATGATCCATCACTTACTCTATGTAGTATATATATACATGTAAAAAGCATAGCATAAGCAGATATAGTAGTCTGTGCTAATCTCATTTCCAATAACAAGAAGATAGAAACAACCTGAATACTCAATAATAGAAGAATGAGTAACCAAACTTTGGTACATATACACAGTGGGATACTGTGTGTCACCTAAAAAATAACGCTGAGTACAAGAATTTAAAAAATGTTCTAGGGCTGAGCCCCGGTGGCGTAGTGGTTGTGCGCGGGACTGCGGCCCACTGGGATGGAGGTTCAATTCCGGCTCCCAGGAGCAAAGGCTGGGCCTCCTACTCCCACCACCTGAGGGCAGTGATGCCTAAAAAAAAAAAAAGAGTTCTAAAATTGATTGTAGTAATGTTTGTACAACTCATTTGCATATTGTGTTAGTCTGGATAGACTAGAGTACAAATTCATAGACGTGCTTAGGAAAGAGTGTTAAACACAGGAACAATTGAATACTGAAAAAGATCCCAGCCCACCTTAGATCAAGTCCATAAGTCCAATATTAGCCTATATGTCCAGTACCAGTCAGTAAATTCATCTTCAGATTCACACAACACATGCAATGAGGCTGAGGGCAGACAGATCACAGGCCAGTGGGTGGAAAGTCTTGTAGATCCAGTGGCCATAGAAGCATCTTAACGCTGGTGTGGATCTCCACGTGGCTGCTCCAGCTCTGAGCCTTTGGCTCCATCAGTGCGTCTTACGGAGTAATATGGAATAATAGAGGGTGTTAGTGTATCTGGCCTCCATTGAGCTATTTTGTCTGTGACACCTCCATATAAGGGCATCATGATGTGACCTAATTGACAGTCTAAACTTCACCCCTTCACTTTCAATAGTCTCAAATTGGCACCAGATTATGTAGCTGCCACACATACAGTGGCATAATTATTAATTATCAGTGTTTACTTGCTGTTATTATTGCCTTTCCACAGGAAAGGTTTACTTTCTTTCACTTACTGACCTGCTTCAGCCTTCTTTCTATCCAGAGGCACTACTGTGGCTAAACCCAGGTTGTAATGGGAGCCATCTGCATATAGCTGGACAATAGAATAAAAACCATAATCTGGCTACATTAGAAACAAAAAGGTATAGTGTTATTTCTACCTTGTTAATATTAAAATATGCTCAAAGCTATGTTGCTCATTCTTTGTTATCAGAATACATTTTACTTATGCACAGTATGGCATTTTAATTGCCTGTTTCTTAAAGATAAAACAGTTGAGATTTTAAGCATATCAAGGGGGTACCCCCCCAAATGGAATTTCTTACTGCAGAGTGCAGCTTTCATATATGCATTCCCCCTCCCCACCCCCCACTAGATGAGCATCAAACAACTTTCTTTGAGCTAGTGCTCCCAGTGACATCTGGGAAGGTTCTTTCTGGTCACAGTGAATTTTTTTGTAAAAGCAGTTTTGCTCAAAATCCTTTTTTTTTTTTTTGGTGGTGGCTGTTTTAAGAGATAAGTGTGCAGCTGTGTAATTTTATTTTCTGCATGGAAAAAATGTTGTAAAGACTGTTGTGTTGAACACAGTTTACAAGGACAGCACCATGGGACAAACTCAGATGTACATCTGAGTGGTTTTCTGAGATCAAAAAAGGTGAAATGTCTATTGATGGCAAACCTCAATTCATAGTACCTTTGGAATTTGTTCCCCCAGGTCAGACTGTTGATCAAACTTTCTATTTAGAGGTTCTGAAAAGATTGTGTAACAGTGTGGGGAAAAAATGGCCTGAATGACAGATTGGGGACTGTTTTTACCTGCTTACTCAGCTGTCTTTGTGCATGACTCTCCTGCCCCCCCACCCCCACCCCACTGTCCTCACCTAACCTTTCTGCATGCAACTTCTTTTTATTTTTGCAAATGAAGAGGGATATGAAAAGACAGTGATTTGATGACAGAAAAGGCGAATAAAACAACAAGGGAGGTGTTGTTGTCAGCCATCCAAAGAGATAAGTTGGAAAATGTTTTCAACAATGGAATTGCAGATTTGGCAAAACTATTAAGTGTAATGGAGAGTACTTTGAAGGTGATTAGTTTGCTTTGTAAAAAAATTTACATAGCTTAAAATTTTTATTTTTAGTACACCCTTAATGAAACCATTTGGAGATATGTTTTGCATATGAAGATGGTTCAAAAAGTACGTTGGAAAAATGGAATGAAAAATTATGGAATTTTTTCCAATAACATTTTCCAGTCCTCTTACAAAACTCTATTCTAGTTAAATGATTAGGGACTTTGTAGAAACTGCCATAAAGTTTAATACCCAGTTTTCTGTTATATGAAATACTGAAGGCATTTGAATAAAATAATCCACAAGAAATAACAATCAAAGATTATTAATCTGTATCTCCAAATCTCCCTAGCAAGAACTCAGACTGGATTCACCATACCAGAACATCAAGCACTTGTAGTAGTCTTGACATTGTATATCAAGTGACTATGGAATTGAAGTCTATATTTAGTCAGTGATATATGCTAGCAAAAACCTCACCATCCACACATAGAAACTGGTCTTTCAAGCTCAGCCAGGGGACACTAATAAAAAGTGATGCCATCTAAGTGGAAGGAGGATGTTTTGAGAGTGATGATGGCGACAAGTGTGCAAATGTGGCCTGCATACAATTGATGTATGTATGGATCATGATGGGAGTTGTATGAGCCCCCCAATAAAATGATTTTTTTTTTTTAATGGAGGGGGTTATACCAAGGGCTCAAGTAGAAAATATTTGGAAATGAATATGGCAACATATGTACAAATATGCTTGAAACAAATGATGTATTGAATGTTATAAGAGCTGTAAGAGCCCGCAATAAAATCATTGAAAAAAAATTAATGGGTATGATGAGAAGTTTGAGGCTACCATTGAATCTGTTTACAGTCAAATTTAAGGCTAAGGTCATTGAAGAAAGTTGTCTTTAGGACTTTGATGAAGACATCCAACTTTATAATGATTAACTATAACAGCAAGTGTTTGTAGTGATGACAAAGCTGTCTGCCATTATTAAATCAGGTCTCTTAATTAACAGGACTCAATCAGACGTAGTATTTTTCTTTTCTAAAATATCATAATTAACTACCATCCTGACTTTTTCAGCTTCTAGAACTCACAGTTTTCCTTTTTGGCTATTGCTTATGCATAGCTGCCACACTAAATGCAGGGAGTGAGAGTTGAAGACATGTTCTTAGATTCTTTGTAGCAGAAAAGAAGAGTGCCTCCACCTTCGATAACTATATTACAAATTTAGGTTTCATTAGTGTTCTATATTAAAAATAAGTTCTGGACCTTTTACAATTTTTATGTTTATACCAACAATTCTGAATTTTCTCTCACATTTTAAACATTGAAAGTTTCCCTAGAAACAAAATTTGACCAAGGGATTAGCCTATCAGATAACAAATAATGGAATACTACAGGGTCATAAAGAGAAATGAGGTTCTGATGTACATGTTCCTACATAGTGAACTTTGGAAACTTCTTGCTGAGTTATAAAAATTACAAAAGAAAAAATATGATTTCACTTAAATGAAATAAGTAAATATATGGAAACCCAAGTTTGTTAGTGGTAATCAGAGATGGGCTGGAGATGAACAGTGGAAGATTTTTTTTGTTTAGGGACTTGGAGTTAGGAGGCCATTGGTGAAAAAGGATAGTGAGAATGGTTCCAGAAGTTGAAGAACATAATCTTGATTACTAAATTGCACCCAGAGAGGTTGAGATGATATTTGTATTATCACCACAATAAAAGAAATTATGTGATTACTCACCCAAGATTTTGAAAAAAAGGAATAGATGAAGATTGGAACATGATAGAAAGTAATGAAGAGACGATAATGGTGAGCTAAGTTTTCTAAATTTTGAAGAAGGAACAGAATAATAAGTAAATCTGTGCGTTCTAGAAATTTATTACTGATGCTTGTGTTACTTGATATCTTGGTTGGAGCTCATTGATCAATAGTTTTATTACTCAGAATGTATCATTCTTTTTTTTTTTTTTTTAAAGAATTTTATTTTTCTCCTACTAGGTAGGTGTAATTGGGAATCTGTTTTATTTTTATTTATTTATTTATTTATTTATTTTTTTTTTTTTTTTGGCATCACTGCTCATCGGTGGTGGGAGTAGGAGGCCCAGCCCCACTGCTGGAACTGAACCTCCGTCCCAGTGGGCCGCAGTCCCGCGCACAACCACTACGCCACCGGGGCTCAGCCCATATCATTCTTTTTCTTTCTGCTTTTTACACTTTCATCAACCGCAACCTGTATTTAGATGACTTAACAGAATTTTCATGTTCTTAAGAGAACTCAGGTGCTATGTAATAAAGCTTGTCAGGGGAGACCAGCTCCTAATAATATATTACAGGTCCGTAGGCATAATTGTACGGTTATAATATATAAATATTTTAGTAAATTCATAGAGAATAGAGATAGAAGAGAAGGTAAAATAGAGAAGTCGGACATTTTATGGTAGCATGCTCACCTTCTGGAGAGTTATCTTAGCAGCCAGGTCCTGGCAGAACCCAGGTGAAGGATAGGGGAGGAGTGAGCGATTTTTAACCAAGGATTATATATCTTTGAGGGCAGATAAGCCCCCTGATTATGACAGGTAATGACCTACGTCAGTGGAAGGGGTTGTACCATAGGCAATGCAGAAATGGGAGGGGGGTGATGTAAGGGTGGATACGCCATAGAGGATTAAGGGTACACGTGACAAGATGGGCGGCTCTAGGATTCATGATGGCAGCCTAACCTTAGTCTTTCTTGCGTTCATGGTTTGATTTATTCTGAGTCTTTCCGGAATCCACTGTCCTTACCAACAAGGAGTGAGCCCCACCTTTGGTCAACCATATAGTAATAGGATTGCTCTTGATGGCGGATGCCTTCAAGCAGATAACTTAACAATCATATACCATTAGTTCCAAGCAGTGCCCTAGGTCTGACATATATTTAGAGGAGACGAGCTGGGGAAAATCCTTTTGAGACCCCTCAAGTCTCCCTTTTGTTTTATATTTTAAATTCAGTTGAGTGACAGGGACAACATGGTTTTTTTCTATATGTTGAAAGCTGACAAGGCAAAATTAAAGACAATGTAGCCAAGCCAAAAATTTGGGCTTATGGTAAACATTTTGAATCCAGGCTCAGTGGATAAAACCCCCCTATGCCCATCTGCTATTGGGGAAAGATATGAGAGAGGTTGGATGCTGTGGCGGGGATAGATCAAATAGGAATGTCTGCTTCTATAGGGAAACAGAATGAACCGTGTGATCACTTTGAGGCAGCATAATTTTAAGGGGAGAATCTGTGGAAATGATAGTTAACACAGGAAAATGTGCTTGGACTATATCTCTAACTTACCAAAGTGGTGGCTTTCCAACTGTGGAATACTAGCTTTCCAGATCCCCCTTGTATAAGTTAGGGAATAAATCCCAGTCATATATCCTTCAGTGTTTCTCACAATAGCTTACCCTTGGTTTTAATTAACATAATTAAAAGGGAAAGTGAGGGGAGAAAATACTGCCAATCTATAAAAGAAAGAAAAAGAGTTGAGACTTGTAGAGTAACTGATTTCCTAAGGCATTTGATTTTTAATATTTATTAGCTGTCAAATTTAGGGAAATGGATTTCCCCCCCTAAAGAAATATTACTTAGACATGCTAACAACTTTATATGTTCCAAATAACATTGTTTTTTAAATTTATTTTTATTTTTTTGAGGCATCACTGCCCTCTGGTGGTGGGAATAGGAGGCCCAGCCTTGCTGCTGGATTTGAACCTCCGACGCAGTGGGCCGCAGTCCTGCGCACAACCACTACGCCACCGGGGCTCAGCCCCCAAATAACATTGTATACCTTTAGGTTATATCATTTATAGGGTAGACTTATACTATCCTATAAACACTTCATTACAATTAGGAATAGCTGTTTGATGTTATATCTTAATACCCATTCTTTTGGCTACCACTTCAGAGGATCAGTATCTAAAGCAGGAACTTAATTTATATTCTGCTGCAGGACTCAAAACAGGCACGGTTCATTCGGGAACAAAAAGTTCATTCCGAAGAGGAAGTCGAATGCAGATGTCTGGGAAACCAATTTTATGTCCCATAATGCACTGCAACAAGCAGTTTGATAATGGCCACCTTCTCTTGGGACATTTGAAAAGGTAAGTATGATCTTTGGAAGAGTAGATGTTGAAGATCAAGATCATTTCCAATTCAGATAGATAGCTCTGTGCTATTAAATTCTTCCCAGCTTATCTTTCTTTTTTCCCCTTGTTTTCTTAAAATCTTGAAGTGACTTTTTTCTTGTTATATCCTATCATATTTATAGATGTTAATTATGCATTCCTCCTAATGTGTCTCCATACAATTTTGAACAGACTTCTTACATTGATAAGTAGTTACTTATCCAAATAATAGATGCCACTTTCAAGTGACACCAAACACTTAAAGATTATTTGGTCAACCTAACAAATTAAATGTGGTGGGGAAGCAATGTGGCAATGAAAATTAAATGCTAAAAGCAGAATGAATGTCACATAATTAGCCAGAAAAAGTATTGTTTGTCATATCCATTTCAGAATGCTCAGGAGTTTAGAAGTAGTAAAGACTGAGCAAAGAGCCCAGCTTATGTGCCGGGCTGCTCGCCACAGAGTCAGCAGTTTGAAACTCTCAGTTGCTCCGCAGGAGGAAGGTGAGGTTTTCTACTTATGTGAAGAATTGTTGTTTTGGAAATCTGCAGGGTCACAAGGGAGTTTGTTTTTTGGATTTGGGCTTGGGGAAGTAGGAGAGAAACCATTATCATAGTTGCCCTCGATTTTATTTAATAGTTCAAATATGGAAAACTGACAAGTTTGAGAATGTCTTACCCTACTTCATTCCCTGAGTGACACAAACATTGCTCAGCTGCCAACTGAAAAGTGACAGGCACCTTGAAAATAAAAAGCTGAGCGATCTACGTCTGAAAGTCAGCCACTAAAAGTTATATGGAGCACAGATCTGCTTTGACACACATAGCTCTGTGCTATTAATTTATTCCCAACTTGTATTTCTTTTGAGTTGGCACAAGGTAGAATTGACAATTGTAATAACAGTGGTTTTTTTTTTTATATGCTGTGCCATACTGAGAGAAACCCCCAGAGGAAATTGTAGTGTGTAGTATTAGTAGGTAGGTACCATGATCATGTATTTTCACTACTTAATATTTTAAGGCCAAATTTGGTTAAAGGGTTAAAATAAACATTAAAATGATCAAAAGCCATTTATAGGTGTAGTTGTGTCTTTTAAATCTTAACATGAGATTATTGAAATGGTTGGCATATAAGAGCCACTTCATATTTCTTTTTCTTTTTTTTTCTCTCACATCACTGCCCTGGTGGGAGTTGGAAGCCTTTCCTTGCTCTTGGAGAGCTGCTGCTGGATTTGAACCTGTGGGCTACAGTCCCGCACACAACCACTCACTTGATATCTCTTAAAGATGAGCATTATTTATTTCAGTAGAGAAGTCAGATGTTCTGAGTGTGTGTGCATGTGTTTAGGCTAATAAAAAAGACAGTAACTCAGTCCTTGGATGTGGGCTTTTCTAATGCTATCTCTCTTGTCAATTAGGTTTGATCACTCACCATGTGATCCAACAGTCACACTACGTGGACCTGTCATCAATTCCTTTGCTTGTGTAGTATGTTACAAAAAATTTGTTACTCAACAGCAATATAGGGATCATCTTTTTGCTAAGGTAAGACTGTATCATAAGTTAAAAGAATTATTTTCTAGAGTCATGCAGTTCATTGCATGTTTTTTGCTATTATGCATGCACAGATATAAAAATTTTAGTTGTATACTGAAAGTAAAATTATTTAGAGCATTAAATTAGATGGCAGTTTGATAGCTAAAAGATAGTAGCCCTACAGATTAATTTTGGATTCCTTTATTTTATGGAATTGCTGTATGAAATCCTTGTTCAAGATCATCTGTAAGTTAGATGAAGAGATCTAAAACTACTCAAAAATATACTGCATGGTGAAATGTTGGAGCAATATAGTAAACTAACTATCCAAAATGAATAGAGCTGATATTTAAATAACATAATTCTCACTATTACCTTTCAAAAGACATGAATTGATGCGGTGGTGTAAACATATCCATCTAATGATAGTGTTAATAATACCTTATTAGTATTGCAAATATGATAAGTCTTCGTTGTAGAAATGTTTTAAATAAATTACCCAACTCACACAGAGAGGCAACCCCTGTTAACATTTTGCTATGTTTCTACAGTTTTTTTTTTTTTGGAGGGCATCATTGCTCTCTGGTAGTGGGAGTCGGAGGCTCAGCCCCACTGCTGGAATTGAACCCCCGTCCCAATAGGCCGCAGTCCCATGCACAACCACTACGCCACCAGGGCTCAGCCCTCTACAGTTTTTATATATAGATATTTTTACATAAAATGAGATCTCTAAACTGTTTTATGATGTTAAAAACATGTATCTACATGTACCTACATTTCTATATTTTAAATCAGTAATTAGCACTCTATTAAATGGATATATTACACATTGTTTAGCTAACTTCCTATTATGTAATATTAAGTTATTTAGATTGCCTTATTTAAAACAATAGCATATTACATAACTGATCTTTTAATGTGAAAACCTATTGAGAGGATCTACTGTATACTTAGTATATTTGTTTAATGAGTATTAGATTTGAAATCATAAAATGCTAATGCCCACAGATTGTTAGGGTTTATTGTTTTTAATTATGTTTTCAGAAAATGTTTTTTTTTTTGTGGGCATCACTGCCTCTGGTGGTCGTGGGCCCTACCCACGCTCCTGAGAGCTGCTGCTGGATTTGAACCGCCAAACCCGCGGGCTGCAGTCCCACACTCAATCACTTATGCCACCAGGGCTCAGCCCCAGGATTTGTTTTTATCTAGAACTACACTTGATTGTCTATAGATGCACAGTAGAGAATTAAATCTTGTTCTCAAATTCATCTAATCGAGTCTACAGTTCCGCAGGAATAGATGTGTATCTTGGAAGCAGTTTTTGTTATACTCTCAGTCTCCGGCTTTGAAAGCCTGTATTGTTTGTTAACACTGACTAGGCTCTGCAGTATATTAAGGGAAATCACCTATATATTTCGTAGCCTTAAGTTGGAGTTCAAAGTAAGAAAACTATAGGCTGCAAAATATAGAAAAGTATTATGGAAGAGAAGATTCTCAAGGATTTGGGAGGCTTCACTGAAAAGAAAAAGTGGAGGGCTGAGCCCTGGTGGCATAGTGGTTGGGTGCGGGACTGCACCCGCTGGCTTGGCAATTGAAATCCAGCAGCAGCTTTCCAGGAGTAAGGCTGGGTCTCCCACTCCCACCAAAGGGCAGTGATGCCAAAAGCAGACAACAAAAAAAGAAAAAGTGGTAAATTCTACCTAAATTTGAAGAGTAAATATGGAAATAGGAAGCTTAAAGAAATGACTTAGTAAGTTAACATAATCCTGAAACATTAGAAATATGTTTCCATAGTAAGTCTGAAATGTTAGCTCTGTTTGCAAGGTTGGCTAGCATTTGGCTTTTTTTAAAAAAAATTTTTTGGGGGGGCATCACTGCCCTCTGGTGGTGGGAGTAGGAGACCCAGCCTTGCTGCTGGATTTGAACCTCTAAACCAATGGGCCGCAGTCCCGCGCACAACCACTATGCCACTGGGGCTCAGCCCTTGGCTAGCATTTGGAAACATGGATTAGAGAAGGATTCTCTTTCTCTGATATGATTGGTTCACTGGGCCTAAACTGTTATATGCAAATAAGGCAGTATGGCTGAGTATTTTCTTTGTAAAGTATGGATTTTTGGTAAATGCTACATAGGGACTGACTCCAGGACCAGCTCCCAGTACAAACCCTGGGCATTCGGTCATAACCTTCTTGGTAGACAACATTTGACATATGTTTTCACAGTATGGTAATAAAAGAATTCAGTATATCTCGTGTGACTCCACTGGGGCAGGATCCATGGAAGCTTGTGCTGGAAGTCCTCTGGACTTCACTCCATATGTCTTTTTTTCTTTGCTGATTTCAGTGTTTAGGTGATATGAATTGTTGATATGTTGATATATTTGATAATTAATTGAAAGGTCAACAGTCGGGTCTTATGAGCTACATTGAAAAAATTAAACATTGAAAACCATGTGGAGCACAACAGAACTCTGACTCAGAATTTTCTTGAGCTGGAATGCATTGGAGAGTAATTGGTTTTGCTCCTTTTACTTTGTACACTTTAATAAGTCAGAATCCTGAGTACAATTGTTTTCTGAGTTCTCTAAACTCTCCTCTTGAATTGAACTTGAGGAGGGTGGGGATTCCAGACATTGGTAGCAACCTGATCATAAAGGCAAGGATTTTAAACTTGATGTTGGTAATATGGAACTCATAAAGAGTGGTAACATGATGAACGATGAGCTAGAAGACCTTGTAGTCTATAACCCAATTCCATCCTCATTTTTAGGGACACCAAAGAGATCTGGTGGTGTTACAGTGGCAGTGATTTTCTAATTAGATAAACACACACACACACACACACACACACACACACACCTTGGATTGAGACCAGTTTAAGTGATTTATTCAGTAGTCTAGCTTTTATAAAAAATCATTTTATTGGAGGTTCATATATTTATGAACCATACATCACAATCCATACATCCATTCATTGTATACCAAGTACATTTGTACATTTGTTGCCATCATTATTCTCAAAACATTTGCTTTTTACTTGAGCCCTTGGTATCAGCTCATTTTTCCCCTTGATCCTCGCTCCCCCTCCCTCATGAACCCTTGATCCTGTATAAGTTATTATTTTGTCATATCTTAACACTGTCTGACATCTCCCTTCATTCACTTTTCTGTTATCCCTCCTCCAGAAAGGAGGTTATGTGTTAATCCTTGATTATAATCAGTTCCCGCCTTCCACTCCACTTTCCCTCCACCTTCCCAGTGTTGCCACTCTGACTTCTGGTCCTGAAGGGGGGATAATCTGTCCTGGATTTCCCTTGTTTCCAGTTCCTATCTGTACCAGTGTACATCCTCTGGTCTGGCCGGATTTGTAAGGTAGAATTGGCATCATGAGAGTAGGGGGGAGGAAGCATTTAAGAACTAGCGGAAAGTTGTATGTTTCATCGTTGCTACACCGCACACTGACTGGCTCGTCTCCTCCCAGCGACCTTCCATAAAGGGATATCCAGTTGCCCACAAATGGGCTTTGAGCCTCCACACTGCACTCCCCCCTCTTTCACAATGATATGATTTTTGTTACTCTTGATACTTGATCCCTTCAACACCTCCTGATCTCACAGTCTGATGTGCTTCTTTCATGTGGGCTTTGTTGCTTCTCTGCTAGATGGTTGCTTGTTTACTTTCAAGCCTTTAAGATCCCAGATGCTTCATCTTTTAAAAGCTGAACACCATCAGCTTTCTCTATCATGGATTGTATCAGGAAGGTGGACACATAGTTCTAGGATTTTTAGTTCTTGGATGACGAATACCTGATTCTTCCACATCTCATGATCACACTGGCTGGTGTGCTTTCCCGTAGTGGACTTTGTTGCTCCTGAACTAGATGGCTGCATGTTTACCTTCAAGCCTTTAAGATCCCAGACACTATATCTTTTGATAGTCGGTCACCTTCAGCTTTCTTCATCACTTTTCCTTATGCACACATTTGTCCTCTGCAGTCATATCAGGAAGGTGGGAACACAAAGATACAATTTTTTTCTCCTTTGGTGCTTGAAATTTGATCCCTTCAACTTCTCTGGAGCACGTATACTAGTGTGCTTATTCCATGTGGGCGTTGTTACTTCTCAGCTAGAAGGCCGCTTGTTTATCTTCAAACCTTTAAAACCCCAGATGCTATATCTTTTGGTAGCTGTGCATCATAAGTTTTATTCCCCACATTTGCTTATGTACCCATTTGTCTTCAGCAGTGGTGTAAGGAAGGTGAACAACATGGAATGCCAGTTTAATAGAACAAAGTGTTCTTGCATTGAGGGAGTACTTGAGCACTCTCAATGTCCATTTACTACCTTAGTACTAAACCTATAAATATATGCACAAAAATTTATTTTCTCATATATAAGTATATATACATACGTACATGCCTGTATTTAGACCTCTATAAATGCTCTTTACCTCCCACTTCTTTCCTCTATTTCCTTCTACTCCTATGCCATGCTCAGCCTTCATTTGGGTTTCAGTATCTCCTCTCAGTTACACTCCCCTTGCTCAGGTCACTTACACCCTCCTCACCACCGATTTTGGATCACTTGTTCCCTTGACTCTGAGTTTGTTAACACCACTTCCTTTTCCTCCCTCCCCTTCTCCATCTGCCCAGTTGTTTTCTCCTCCCGATCATTTATCCAGGTATTCTTTCTTCTTGATTTGCTCTGTTTTGGGGCGTTCAGACTGTACTGCTTCCCTACCATGTGACCCCAGAAATGTCCTCTGTCGCAGTCTGCTTCAGTAAGAGGACAGCGTGATATACATCCTGTTGTCATTTGCCCAGTCCTCTCTGTGTCCCATTGGCAGGGGTGGTATCCTCCAAGCATTGTGGGCCAGCGTGGGGTCCAGTCCAGCTCTCTTTCTTTACCTCCCAGCCTGCCTCCAATATGGGTGTGGCATGCTGGCCCCTCTCCCAACCTCTCTTCCACACCTATTTCCAGGCACGGGGTAAGTCTGGTTCTGGTTGTGTCCACCCCCGTAGCTCTCTCTTTTCATGCATCCTTCCATGTGGCCACGCTGTGCTCATGGTTGGATGCTTCATGGTGGGGTCTATACACCCACCCCAGATTCTGTGGAGACAACACCAGTACTCTTTCCCTGGGTGGGTTAGTGCTCTGCTTCCTCCATTATCATTTCACGTTCAGGTAGAGAAGAGAAGTCACATGTCATAACATTTGGGTTGGGATACAGGGAAGTGGGAGGAGGTTGGACCAAGCTCAAGGAGGTACATGTTGGTCTAACATAGTAAGGGGGAAAAGGACAGGGGGGAGGGAGAAAAGGGGGAGGGTTGAAAGTAATTTAGCTTTGAGGTGAGAAAACAGTATGTCTATGATAATGGTATTCAGAAAGCAGATTTGTTGAACAAAGAAATGTTAGCTATAGTTTTGTGTTGTCGTGAAGGTTTGAGGCTAGGAGAGTACATTTCATGATTTTCATGTTTTCAGTGCAGTAGTTCAAAGCTCTGCTGATGTAGTGGTTATGAGTTTAGCTGTCATCTAAAAGATCATTTTGAAACCCTCAGCTGTGTCGAAAGAGAAAGACTGGACTTACTACTCCCATAAACAGTTACAGTCTCAGAAACATGCAGGGGGACTTCGGGCTTGTTCTGTAAGGGTCCTGATGAGTTAGGATCAATGCCATGGCAGGGAGTTTGGGGTTTGGGTGAATTACTTATATTTTACCTTTTTCTTAATTTGGAATTATTTCAGAAGAGGAATTTTTTCCTATTCTGTGTAGTAGGCTTTTTCTGTTTCGATTATTATATTTATAGCTTGTTCTTTTTGTTCTAGTAAATTAGGATCAGGTAGTTTAAACTTAGCATTAATTAGTACTCTCATTTATGTGTTCCCACGTTTTCATTGAATTTGTCCATATTCTTGCTTTATGAGAATCGTTCAGTATTACATAAAATATTATGTACTAGCGTAAAGCCCTCAAAAATTCTGTATTGTTTATTCTTGCAGTGATTCTTGGAGACACTAAAGGAAAGGATGTGTGTATGTTTAATTGCACTTACTATCGTCATCATCTAGAAGCTTGTAATTCTCATTGTTTTGTGTGTGTGTGTGTGTGTGTGTGTGTGTGTGTGTGTCTTCACTGCTCTGGTGGGAGTAGGAATCTCATTGCTTTTTGTTTTTTTGTTTTGTTTTGTTTTGGGGCATCACTGCCTCTGGTGGTTGTGGGTGCTACCCAGTGCCGCTCCTGAGAGCCGCCGCTGGATTTGAACCGCCAAGGCGGCGGGCTGCAGTCCCACACTCAACCACTTACGTCACCGGGGCTCAGCCCTCTCATTGCTTTTTATACCTTTCCATTCTGCTTTGGAATAACAGTGAAATTATTTGTGAGTTTAATTATTTTACTTGCTTCTTCCCCCTTTTATTTTCCTCTGTAACAGTTGTTCTCAACCTTCCTAATGCTGTGACCCTTTAATATAGTTCATGTTATGGTGAACCCCAGCCATAACATTATGTTCATTGCTACTTCATAACTGTAATTTTGCTACTATTATGAATCAGGCAACCCCAGTGAAAAGTTCGTTCGCCCCCCAAATGGATCATGACTCACAAGTTAAGAACTGCTGCATTAGTTCTTTCCTTTAAATTAGTGTTTCTCAAAATTTTAATGTATAAACAAATCAACTGGGAATCTTATTAAGATGCAGAATTTGATTTAGTAGATCTGGATGAAGCCTTAGAATAAGGATTTCTAATAATCTCCTAGGTGATGCCAATACTGCTGATCCTTAAATCTCAATGAAAGCAACATGTTTCTAGCATATTTTAACCAATAATGACATTGTGAGTATTATACTGCCAGATAACTTCCTGGTCTTTTCTGTATAGCCAGATCAAGTGCTTGCCTTCCCAGTAGTAGGTCAATGGGGACCAATTCTTTCTCCTTCTGGTCCTATGGCGCTACTATCTGGTGTGATTTCCTCCGACTCCTTTGCTCCAAATCACTGCTATCATTGTACATTGGTGGCTATTTTTGCTGAAAATTAAAGAAATCGTGCACAACTTACCTGTCATCCTTGTCATCTTCTACTCTTCCTTTGCACTCATCTGAAGGTTTTTGTATTTTGGATGTTTTGCATAAGTGAAAAAAAATTTTTTTTTTTTTGGATATAAGGGAAAGGTTTATATACAAGAGGAATGGAACACTGAGAAAGCATCCCAACCCAGTCCAAAGTCCAGTCCAATATTGGCCCATATGTCCGATACCAGTCTGTAAAGTCTCCTTCCGACTCATGAAACACGTGCAGTAGAGGCATCCTGACGCTGGCAGGGGTCTCCCCATGGCGCCTCGCTTCCAGGGTTCAGGATCCATCAGCAGTATCCATTGGCAGTGGGAGCATCTCAGCGCTAGCAGGAGTCTTTCTGGCTTCTCCGATCCCAGAGGTCTGGTTCTATCAGGGCAAGCCCATGTGGCCTCCTCTCCGACTCCTATGTTCTCCAGGAATCGGCATCAATCAGCACGCTGTCATCTCGTCTTATCAGTAGACTCCCCAGAGACTCTGAAATCATATATTTTTTTTTGGGGGGGGGGGGGCGGGCATCACTGTCCTCAGGTGGTGGGAATAGGAGGCTCAGCCTTTGCTCCATGGAGCTGGAATCGTACCTCCATCCCAGTGGGCCGCAGTGCAACCACTACGCCACCAGGGCTCAGCCCCTGAAATCATATTTTAAGTGGTCTTTTGTCCCTGAATTCTTTGATTAGCTTAAGGTTTCTGAAAGTCATTTGTGTTGTATCATGTATAAATACTTCATTTTTTCATGGCTCAAATAGCACTTTTTAATGGATTAAGTAATAATTTTTATGGCTATAAAAATTTTGTTTACAGAAGGTTGAATGTTGGCATGATTTCTGGTTTTTCTATACAAATTCTGCTCTAAAGACCAAACTGTGGACATCTCTTTATAGTATCAGTTTTCAAGGTGTGGATCCAGTAGTGATTATTACTGACTCAAGGAAGTGTGTCATACTGTGGTGCCTTGTGTGTTGCTGTGATACTGGAAGCTATGTGCAATAGTATTTCATCTGCCAGAAGTGACATCCAAAATAACAGGTTTCAGCAGAGAGCTTCCAGCCTAAAAACAGACAATGAAAAAGGACTCAGTTCTCCACTCCAAAGAAAAAAGCCACTGAAAACCATAGGCATAGTTTCTAAGTATTATTGAATACTGACCACCTGAACAAAGGAAGCAGAACATTGCTGAGATACTGCTGGAAGGTGGGCCTCTCAGGGCTGAGGGCACTTGAAATGTGACTGAAGAGGAGATTTCTTGAAGGGGGGAAGTCGAGTAAAGCCTGTGGGAGAGAAGCCTTTTGTGTTTGCTGATACTGAGCTAGAATTCAAGGTAAAAAGAAATGGCTGTATAATCTTTTAGTGTAAGAAGTATGAATATAGGAAAATTGGAAATGGTCAGAAATGAAATGGAATGCATGAAAGGTCCATATCTTGGGCATTAGTGAGTTGAAATGGACTGGTATTGGCCATTTTGAATCAGAAAATCATATGATTCTTAACTATGTTAAGAATAACACAATCCAGAGGAATGGCTTGACTTTCGTTATCAGAAAGAGTCATATTAAATCTATCATTAAGTACAGTACTATTTGTAATAGGATTGTATCTCTCAGTCTTCAAGGAAATCCAGTTAATACAGGTATTACTCAAATTTATACATCAACCACAGAAGCTAGTGATTAAGAAATTAAAGAATTCTACCAATGACTTCAGTTGGAAATTATTCAGAAATGCAGTTAAGACACATTGATAGTTAATGGTGATTAAAATGTAAAAGCTGGAAACAAAGAGAAAAGAACAGTAGTTGGAAAGTATGAACTCAGTGACAGAAATAAAGTTAGAGATCAAATGATAAAGTTTACCAAAGCAATAATTTGTTCATAACAAATACCTTTTTTCAACCACACACAAGGAAATAGACATGGATTTCCCCCAGTGGAATACACAGAAGTCAAATTTATTACAACGATGGGAACTGAGGGAGAAGCTCAGCAGCTAAAACTAAACCACAGATTAATTGTGGAACAGGTCATGAATTGCTCATATGTAAATTTAGGATAAAAGTGAAGAAGTCCACAAGAGTCAAAATACAGGCTTGAGTTTATCCCAACTGATTTTTGAAAATATCTCAACAGATTTTACATATTGAAAACGGATAAGCCGTGGGAGGATATTAAGGTCATCATTTATGAAGAAAGCAAAAGATCATTAATAAGATAGATGTTAGAAGAGACTCTGAAACTTACCCATTAGCGTAGAGTAGCTAGAACAAATAGAAGAAAGGATGAAGTCAAGGAGGGGAATAAAAAATTTGAAGGAGCAGCACAAGAAGACGACAGAGCCAGATCTAACAAAATGTATAAGTACCTAGAATTTTAAAAACCAAAAGGGAAGAAAATGCTCAGCATATCTGAAATAAAGAACCCAAGAAAAAAAATTCAAGCCTTGAGTTACAATTTTGAAAGATTCTGTAGGCAAATGTTGAATGATGCAGGAAGCATTAAGAAAACATTGAGGGCTGAGCCCCAGTGGCATAGTGATTGTGTGTGGGACTACGACCCACAGGTTTGGCGGTTCAAATCCGGCAGCAGTTCTCCAGGACCAAGGCTGTCCTTCCTACTCCCACCAGGGCAGTGGTGCCTCCCTCCCTCTCCCCCCAAAAAAAAGAACATTGAAAGAATTAAGTTGCTGTACTGTAAAGAACTATTTAGCATTCCACCTTTTAGGAGGTAGCATAGGAGCAAGAAACAATGGTGCTGTAGAAACAAAATTCAAACTGCACTGAATGTACTAGTGAAAAATAAAGGCTTCAAAAATTAAAAAATAATTTAAAAAATAATAAATGTACTAGGAATTGATGGAATAGCCATTGAGATGCTTCAGAAAGCTGAAAGTCTGAAGATAATCTTCTATGTTAGGAAATGTAAAAGACAGCTATGTGACCAACTGATTGTAAGAGATTCATATAAAGGTGACCCAACAAAATGCTGGAACTATAGAATAACTATCATTGATATCACACTCAGGTAAAATTTTGCTTCAGATCATCCAACAACAGTCGCAGCAGTACATTGACAGAGAACTACTAGAAGTTCAAGTCAGATTAAGAAGAGGAGAGGGAGCAAGGGGTATCATTGTTGATGCCAGGTGGATCTTGGCTCAAAGCAGAGAATACCTGAAAGATAATAACTTGTGTTTCATTAACTATGCAAAGACATTCGATTGTGTGGAAATGTTAATAGGAGACTAAGGTGCCCCATGGTATTTTCAATCGCCCCCTATGCAAATATATAAAAATGCCCAAGCTCTCTAGAAGACAGGGAAGTGCTCCTTAAAGTAACAAGGAGTATTACAAAGTTAGTTCATTTGGCAAGAGTTTAAAAGAACCATATTGGTACCTGGCTAATTCTTTGTTAGGGAAGATATGAATGGTTAGAGCCTTTGAACAGTAGTACATCTTTGAACATTCAAATATGTATCTCTTTGAACCCAGCAAGGCCATTCCTGATAATGAGAGAAAAAGCAATTATAGTTCAGAGTTAATATAGTCAAATATGATTATATCATCTCTGTTTATATTTATAATACAATTGGGAAATCAATGCTTGATTAAATTATAGTACCCACACCCATTAAGAAGGATAAATTAGAGCTGAGTTTTAAGAATTGCTATTAGGTACTGTGGACTCGGAAACCTAAGAGGCAGAGAAGTCTACAACATCACAATATCTGATAAAACACTGATAGTGTTTCTCTACTTAAGTCTCTATATATTTTTGTAATGATTGATTCTGGACAAATCTGTGTGGAAGAATGCATACCTTTGTCAACATCGGCCTTTTTGTAGCATAGAGATAACAAAGCAAAAGATACAAAAAGCATGTACAATGTGATTACATCTGTACATTTAAATAGCACATAGAGGTTTGTATGCGGAAAATGAAAAGTACATAAAAAACAAGGCTTCTACATTTATTGTCATAGAACAATGACTCTACTATGTTTTGAAATGAAAAAAAAAGTCTTAAATGTAATATAAATAACTTCAGTTTTAAAGAATTTCACAATTCACACTCAAGGGGACAAAAGTTCACATGTTAAAAATTGTCATGACTAAAGAGGTAATGCTTTCCATTAATGGGAGAGCAGCTATCCAGGAACGGAGGTTAAGTATGGCTGTGCCACTTGCAGAGTGTAATCGTCGCCACTGAATTGTTAATATTGGAAATGTTGAGTTGGTCGGTATTTTTGTTTTGTTTTTTGGGTATCACTGTCTTCTGGTGGTCGTGGGAGCTACCCAGCGCTGCTCCTGAGAGCCACTGCTGGATTTGAACTGCCAAGCCTGTGGGCCGCAGTCCCATACTCAACTACTTAGGCCACCGCGGCTCAGCGGTATTTTTAATAAAATTAAAGTTGACATGGAATATTTCAAATAGACAGTAATAGCCGTTTTTGAAAATTGATTATAAGCATTGGACCTTGGTTCTTGTCTATAATACAGCTTTACCTTATGTTTTAGGAAGCTACAAATGATGGACATAAGACCAACCTCCTTCCTCAGATTATTCACTGTTTTGCGTGTCCAAATTGCTTCCTTCTCTTTAGCAGCAAAGATGAATGTTTGAAGCATATGTCTGGGAACAATCATTTCCTTCACAGTTTTACACTGGGTGGTATGTTAATACTCTTACTGAAAATTATTAAATTTGTTGATTTATCATATTCTAAAATTATTTTTCTATTTTGTCATTCTAAGAACCATAACAATAAAACATTTATGTCAATTTTATTTAAGAAATGTAATATCTTTCAATAGCTAAAAATAAGTTGTACTGTGAGGAGTGGAAAGAAACAGCAAGAAAACACTTATTCAGGAAAATGTTTGTATATCCGTGATATCTGGGAAGTTGGTGTTTCCATAGATTTAGGTCTCAAATTGTAATAAAGCAGTGAATTCAGCATCTTTTCCAACTAAGCTAGCAAATGCCTTCCTATAGATTTTAAACTTACGAATAAATATCTGCTTTATTTCATTAATGTTGAAAAAGGCAAAGGGGGTGGGTTGCCTTTTATCCCTAGGGCCTTGTAAGTTAGTTTCTTTGTTTTGCAGATGTCAAGGGATTAGCACATCCAATATCATTTCCATCGTTTGCGAAGAAGCTTTTGATTAGTCTCTGCAAAGATGTTCCATTTCAGGTCAAATGTGTGGCCTGTCACCAGACACTGCGTTCCCACCTGGAGCTTTCTGCCCACTTCAGGTTTGTGTAGTTCTAATCTTAAGGAATTTTCTCTCTCTCTCTCTTAAAATTAACACTGCATTTTCAGTGAAGGTTTACACAGCAGTTTAGGTTCTCATTCAACTGTTTCTATGGAAAATTTTCAATGACATGGTTATTTTTCACTATACAGCAACATGCTCATTCTTTTTGATGCAAGGGAGTCTTAATGGAATGATCACCAATAAGTGAGTCAGCATTCTATTTTATGTTTTACTCCTTTTAAGATGAGAATGTGCATTTGCATGGTAAGTAAAGAATGTAGTAGAGGTACCAGAAAAGTACATATATAGATAACTGCTGTCAACATAAAATGTAGGGGACCAGCCTCCACAACTGAACAGGTCTAAGGAGCGACTGTGTAATTAAAGGGTAAATTAAAGAAACATTAGACAAAGCAGGCACGGACTCACTTTTTCCAATGGCAGGATCCAGAAAGATAGTGAATGTATTCTCTCTCAGACATATATAATCGCAGGCATGAAAGCCACATCACGCACATACTTAACAAGAAGGGGCTGTATTAAAGGCATACATATAACAGGAAGGTCACATGCCAGGGATATACACAAAACAGGAAGGGTGGGAAGAGAATGCTTTGAAAATGATGGCAACATATAGACAAATATGCTGGATGAATGTATGGATTGTGATAAGAGACGTAAGCCCCCAGTAAAAGTATTATAAAAAGCAAAACAAAACAGGAAGGGGAGTACTAGGGACATATATATAACAGGAGGCACGTAATGTAACACGATGGGCAGGTTCTAAGGTAAGGTAATGGCTTAGCCTTGGTTGTGTCTGAGCTGGCTTAACCTAAGTCTCCTTGAGATCTTCTCCAGGGACGCAGTATAAGATCCCTATCAGAAAGAAGTGGGCTGTACTGAGGATAGGGTGCTCTGAACGTTCTTGATGGCAGACAACCTTCAGGCAGATAGTAGCAACCATGTGCTTCCAAGAAGCACCATAAAATTGGCCTTATAATAGAGGTCATTGTGGGGAACAACTTTTACCTAGAGATTGCGACTGGGATGCCTCTCCAATTCACGAGTGTAAAGGCCTTCCTTGCTAAGACTCCTTAAACATGACCATAGAGAATTTGTCCACGTACTCTTTCTTCCCAGTTCTTGGTTTCCCGCACTCAGACAAATTAAGTTCCAATTCCTGTGTGTGTTTGTACATAAGTGTATAGGGGAACAGGTTAAAGTTGCAATGAATCCAAACTGACTCAATGACAGTTTTTAATCAGCCAAAAGGAATTTCTCTTAATTAAGGAGGATTAAGCCTCATTGGCCACATGTTTCCAGTAATCAAGATAAGCTGTTTTTTGTCTTTAGATGGAAATATCAAGCAATATTCAAAGTAGAATAATAGTATTAAACCTCAGTGTACCTTCAACCAGCTTAAGTAGTTAACAGCACATGGCAGTCCTGTTTCGTGACTTCCACCAGTTATTATCAAAGCAAACCCTAGACCCCATTATTTCATTTTAAACACCGGTATAGAGAATTGATAAAGATAAAAGTATAGTACTATAATTGATGTAGGATATTGTTGATTTCAACTCATAACAGCTCTCTGGGACAGAGTAGAACTGCCCCATAAGCTTTTCTTTGCTGTGATCTTTTCAGAAGCAGATCACCAGGTCTTTTCCTGCCCGGAGCCATTGTTTGTTCTTAGATGCCGTCAGGTTAGTCTCGACTCCTAGTCAGTATGTGTAAAACAGAGACATGCTGCCCTGTCCGGTACCATCCTCACACTGTTGTGCAGCTTTAGCCACTGTTGCAACCACTGCGTCAGTCCGTGTCATTGAAGGGTTTCCTTTTTTGTTGACCTGAAACACTGCCACAGAGTTAATGCTGACTTAGAAAAAACTCTATAGAGGACAGGGTAGACTTGCTCCTCTGAGTTTCTGAAGCTGGGCATTACGAGAGTAACACGAGGGAGATGTTGGTGGCTTCGAACTGCTGATCTTGTGGATCATACCACCGCCTTGTAAGCATTGTGCCACTAGGGCTCCTAGATGGGGTCAGGTCATCTCTCTCAGTTAGCCTGATGAACATTTAATCAGTGTTCTCAGCCGGGTTCCTCTTAGTGCCTTTATCACACTCTTAGCATGGGTAGCTTCTTAATATGTATCTTGTCGGTTAACAGATTTCTGATTTCAAATGAAATTTTTTTTTCATTGCTCAGGAATTTATAAATCCACTGCAGGTACAGTGGGGCGGGGTGGGGGTGGGGGGTCAACCGGCTGCACTGGGAGCAGGCGAGGGACCCTACACCCAGACAGGGGTCGCACCCCACCCAGCCACCCCACCCCACGGCAGCACCGGGTTGTACAGAAATCTCTCGCCACCTGCTTAAAAAGAAAAATAATTCAGTCTCTTGGACAGAACCCTTCAGAGCAGTCTTTTTTGTCTCTGTCTTCCGCCCACGGAGAAGGGCTCTCCGTCTGGTTTTCGGGCTTCAGCATGTCACTGGTGCTCATGGGGGTCCCCGGGACGGTGGGTGCTGGGGCATCCTCAGTTAGTGTCCATGCTGCAAGCCTCCTCGTCCCCCACGCCCTGCTGGGGACTGCTTGCTCTCGGGCCACCGCCGCCACCGGAACCAGGAAACGCGGGGCCAGCAGGGGCCTGGGAGGGCTCATCATCCCGCCGCTGGTCAAACAACACGTAGGCCGCCTTCGTCACGATCTGATCCTCGGAGGCCAGGGCCACGCTGCTGTCGTCAAAGTAGTACCACTTGCCGTTCAGCTTGTTCTTCGCATACGCGGTGTAGTGGCCGACCCCCATGGCGCCGTGGTGATTGTACATGGCGACGAGGTCATACATGTAGGGCCTCGTGGACCGGTCACACTCGAACTCCGACACGTTCAGAGCCCTGACCGGGAACTCTACCACCGTGTCCAGCTTATCCCTCCAGTATCTGTTGTAGGAGAACCGTGTCAGGTGGACCACTAGGCTCTTGGGCAAGGACCATAAGTTGAACTTCTTTGTGGCCTGCTGGTGCTTCTTACAGCTGGGGCAGTACCAGGGGTTGTGCTCCCCCAGCGTCTCCATGGTGGTGA
The DNA here is from genome assembly GCA_004026705.1 of Nesogale talazaci. NCBI lineage: Eukaryota > Metazoa > Chordata > Mammalia > Afrosoricida > Tenrecidae > Nesogale > Nesogale talazaci. The sequence continues at coordinate 40,308 of PVJH01009428.1, forward strand.
AGAGCTCGATGCAGTCCCTCAGGGCCACCGACATCGTCTTCTTCTTCTGCGGCTGCAGCATGCTCACGTGCCTGTCACAGGCTTCCGACTCCTGCTCGTCATAGCAAAGGTTCCGGGTCTCGTCGTCCCAGTCCATGGCCAGTGTGGATCGCGAGTTCAGTTTGAGGAGCTTCCCATCAATGGCGAGGGAGTTGATGTCGGCCGTGCCGTACGAGTTCACCAGGCTGAAGGTGAAAAGTCTCTTGGGGCCCTTGCCCCTCTCGGGGCCGGTCTCCCTGGGGTCTCCGCCCAGCTCCTCCTCCCCGCTGCCTTCGTCTCCGAGAGCAGCTCTCGGCCTTCCTCCTGGTGCTCCATTTCTTCTTCTCCTTCACAGCTGCCTCTGGAGCCATTGCAGTCCCCCGGCGCCAACGACGAGCTGCCACGCTCCTCGGGCAGGGGCTGTTTTACGCGGCTGATACGCTCACAAACAGCCTGATACAGGGACTCAAGGGTCTGCTTGTGCTTGGGCACAGACCAGCAGGGGCTGCCCATACAGCATGGCCCTGCAGGACGTGCCCAACGGCCGGGACTTCCTCTCCCTGAAGTAGATGGGCAGGGTGACACATTCGGGAGCCGTCCACAGCAGTGCTGCAGGCTTTCTTTGTACACGAAAATATCCTGGGGCATGATGTGGTTCAAGCCTTCATCCATTTGGAAGAACTGGTGATTGTACACATCCGTGATCATCATCTTTTCCCCAGGAATGCCAGAGAGTCTGGAGAGCGCCTCGCACAAGTCCGACACAGTGCCCTTCAGCGGCATGGTCACACAGTACTGGGTGGGTCTGCAGCAAGGGTCCGCAGGAACCAGGAAGACTTCCATGATCTGGTCTTTCTTCAAGGGCAGTGGGAGAGTCAAATAGCAAAATGGGTCAAAGGTCACAGAAACCTTCGCACATTCTGGGCAGACCAAAGTGGATTTGAAGAGGCCGTGGAACGTGTCCACAACGACAGAGTCATTCCGCAACCTGTGGTTCTCCCAGGCTTCCTTAACTACCACTGCGTCTGGCTACCCATTCGCATCCTTCAGCTCCAGGTAGGGCTTCTTCACTCGGTTCAGGTCTTTGTGCACCCCGTCAAGAAGAAAGGCCAGCAGCTCCTGAGAGTCCTGTTGCTGGTAACCGGAGAATTGAGGGGCAAAGCGCCCTACTTGGGTTTAGAACATGCGAGGCGCCACGTGGCTCTCTCTCCCTGACCACATCTGCTTGATGAGCTCGGCATAGGCTTCGGCTATCTCGCCCTTCATCCTCAGAGGGTTCTCCTGGTTGATTTCCACCTCGTACTCGTCTTGGAGGAAGTAGTCCGTCACTGGTGCAGTGGTGCTCAGGCACTGCAACGCGGAGTTCATGAAGCAGGTGTTGCCCAGGTTTCCGAGTCCGCAGAGCCCAGGCTGCACGTGAGACGATGGGGACTCTTGACAACTGTGTGCCGTGGAGAAGCCAGATTCCCCCCCCCCCCCCCCCCCCCCTTGCTGCCACTGGAGCCGTGCTATAGAGAGGCAGACATGGAGGAATAGGGACTTGCTGATGGTTTTGGAGAGATAGTCAAGTTTCTGCTAGGCGCAAGGCTTGATTTGGGCCTCAAGGTCTGCCTGGACCACATGCCATCTTCGTTTTGGGACTCAGTTACTAGCACCTGACCTTGGTACAGGCCAGCGTCCTGCACCGTGTTGTCCGGCTTGCTCAGCTGCTCGTAGGTATTGCTCATGTACTTGTTCCACAGCCATGTCTCCCGCTCGGCCGGGGATGTTAAACAGCTTCCACATCTCCTTCTCGACGGTGGCGATGGTGTCTGCCTTGCCTTGCTGAAGTGGCAACTCAGCACATTGGTGGGGTCACTGTTCTCGCAGAGCTTCAGTTCCAGCAGATACACCTCGACCTTGCAGTGTTTGACCAAGAGGCCGTGCTCCACAACCTTCCTGATGATGGGCTGCTGGCCTTCAAGACAGCCATACCAGTTGAGTAACTTATTCCAGGCCTCCGTCGGCACCAGTACGTAGTCCAATTCATCGATTAAGTGCTCTTTCAAAGTCTGACTCTCAGAATCTGAAAAGAGGCTGGAGTTGTCGATCGGGCCAGGAAACAGGTTGTGCTCGCCAACGTTGAACATATCCCAGCTGTCAAAGCCCACATACTTCTTCCACTGCTTGAACCAGCGACGGTCAATGAGGTACCACTGCGCCCCCCGTTGGAGTGTGGTCCTCTTCAAGGCCCCCAGCTCGGATTTCTGGGTCTCCACATCAGATCGCTCACGGCAGCCTCCGCTTCCGCCATCTCATCTGTGGCCTCAAATGAAATATTTTTTACAGATGGTTTTTTTGGCATCATAATCCAAAGTCACTACTTAGCTCTTAGATTAATATTTATCATTGGCTCTATTTTGTTTCTTTTAAATGTACTAAGTATATTTCTATTAAATGGCATAGTTCTATTTGTGTAAATGGAAACATTGTTTTATACCCAGCTGAGTAAAATATGTTCTCGTTAAATTTGAGGCTGCATGTTGCATTACTGGTTTATATTTTTACATCAAGATTTTGTGTTACTTTTATAATATGTTGAGGAAAATTCCAACTATATCATAATAATGTAAACAGAATAATACAGTGAACCTCCCTCCCCAGAAACTCTTCTCTCAGTTGTTACTGCTTTATCTTTTATTGCTTACATTTTCCAGAATAATGATTAAATTTCTACAAAACTAGGTTGACTAGTCCTTCAACAGTCTGTTCCATCTCTCTCTCAAACTTGTTGTAATCTTTTAAAATGGCAAAGACTCCACTTACTTCTGGCTCCTAAACCACTGCACTGGTGTATGATGTCAGACAGTACCTGGGTTTCAACACTATTGAATTAAAATTATTAGAGAGAGAGAGTTAGAGTTTTGAAAACATTTACCCACACAACTTCCACATTTACAATTCAGTAACACCAGTTAGATTTCTCCTGTTGAGCCATGATTATTATCAGTAATGATTCCATTACTGTTAATATCAACTTTAATGTACCTCAAACACATTCTACTTTTTTCCATCGCGGCCTCCCTTGGTTGTATCCCCTTGGGAGATGCAATCTAAAAGGGCAGTAGTTTAAAACCACCAGTTGCTACACAGGTGAAATTTTGCCTTCTAGATATTGCTTATTTCAAGATCATACATTATTCTTTTTTGACTTATTTTGTACAGCATGGTATGTTCAAGGTTCAACAATGTTGTAGTGTCCATCAGACCTGCCTTTCTTTTTACAGCTTCGTAATCGTCCATGTATATACCACTTTTCTGGGTATTTAGAGTGTGTGCCTTATAGCTATAGTGAAAAGTGGTGCAGTGAAAGTTGGTATGCAGTTTTATGTTTGCATTCTTGCTTTCACATGTCAGTATATACTTAGAATTGGGTAGTAACCTATATACTTTTTAAGAAATATCAAACGGTTCTCCACAGCATACGATTTGTATTTCATATTCCCACCAGCAGTGGGGGTAGGTTTCAGTTCTCCATGCCATGATAACACCTGTTAACAACTGGTGGTTGTGATATTTTATATCATTGTGGTTTTAATTAGCATCTCCCACATGGCTAATGAAGAAACCCTGGTGGTAGAGGGTAGTTTTACCTTTGGGGCTGCTCACCAGAAGGTCAACAGTTCAAAACCACCAGCCATTCCATTAGAGATTGACAAAGCTTTCTATTTTTATTATTATTTTTGGGGGGCAGTTTAGGTTTTTAGGGCATCACTGCACTCTGGTGGTGGGAATAGGAGGCCCAGCCTTTGCCCCTGGGGAGCTGGAATTGAACCTCCATCCCAGTGGGCCGCAGTCCCGCGCACAACCACTACTCCACCGGGGCTCAGCCCAGCTTTTTTTTTTTTTTTGGGGGGGGGGTGGTAGGAGTCCCAGCCTTTGCTCTGTGGAGCTGGAATCGAACCTCCATCCCAGTGGGCCGCAGTCCTGCGCACAACCACTACGCCATCGCCACTGGGGCTCAACCCCCAGCTTTCTATTTTTGTAATGCGTCAGAAACCCAGAGGGCCAGTTCTACCCTTTCTAACAGGCTCTCTATGAGTCGGAATTGACTGGATGTGACTGAGTTTGGTGTTGGGCTTGGGTTTGGGGTTAGTACAGTGGTGGAGCACCAAGTAAGCATTCAGCTGCCAACCAAAAGGCCAGCACTTCTTTCACTCCAGGAGAGAAAGATGTGGCAGTCTGTGGCCTTGAAGACTTACGGCTTTAGAAATCTTCTGGGCAGCAGTTTTACTTGCTTTATCCTACATATTAACTATGAATCTGAATGCCCCCCCCCCACACACACACCAGTTTGTTTTTAGTCACTAAATGATATTGAACATTTTTATATATACTTCTCAACCTTTTGCTGAGCTGTCTAAAATTGTTGGCATTTTAAAATTGCATACAGATTTGAACAGAATCCCCATTTTTAAGGCAGCACAACAACACTATGAATAACACATTGTTAAAAAGTGGGGAAAATTAACTGGAAAAATATATGATTTTAAGGCTGAGCCCCGGTGCCATAAGTGGTTGAGTGCGGGACTGCAGCCTGCGGGCTTGGCAGTACAAATCCAGCGGTGGCTCTCAGGAGCAATGCTAGGTAGTTCCCCAAACCACCAGAGGGCAGTGAGACCCCCCTAACATCACACACACACACACACACACACACACACACACACACACATATATATAATGTTTAACTCACTCTTACTATAATATAGAATATATTTCTGTTGAAAGTTCCCCTTGTATCTTTTCCCAGTAATTCCCTAGCTAATTTGAGATAGTACTCTGAATTTTTACCCGCTACATCTTGATGGTAGTACTCATCAGTACTTAGTTTTGTACATGTCTGTAAGATAAAACCCTATTACATATAGTAGTATGGTGTCTCTTTCTGTGAGTAGTATTCTGTTATATAAATATTGTACAGTTTTTAAGGTGTTTTAATATTGATGTGCATTTAGATTATAGTTTTTTGCAATTATGAGTAAAGTCACTATAACATTTTATATACTTTTTGAACGGTTATGTTTTTTTTTTTATTAGCAGATATTTTTATTTCTCTTGAATAAAAGTCTACTAGTTGAATTGCTAGATCAAAGAATCGGTGTAGATTTACTTTATGAAGTTTTCCGAAGTGAGCGTACCATTTTACAGTTCACCAGCACGATATCCCTGTCACGCTACATCCTGGTCACAGTTTAGTATTGTCGGTCCTGTTGGTTTAGCCATTTTCATGACTATTTCTTGGTGACTTTTAACAGGCATGTTCTTGATGAACAGCGATGATATGTTGGACACTTTTATATGTTTAGGCCATTTGTGTATCTGTCAGATCTATATACTATTAACATTCTACTCGATGGCTTACCTATTCATGATAAGCAGAAGGTTTTAATTTCACTGAATGCAATTTGTGCTATGGTTTCTGTATCTGTCTTAGAAAAACTCCCTGTCATCAGTTCAGGAATATATTTTGTTTTCTTCTAAAAGGTTTTTTGTTTTTAAGCTTTTCTGTCTTTTTTGTAATCTATGGCAAATAAACTTTAGTTGATCTTCAAAGCAGCCAGACTTTGGTTTCATAGATAACAATCCTCTGTTGCTGGCACATTTTTTTTTTTCAGTTTTTATCTGCTCTTTTAGCTGTGGGGTTGATTTGCTTATCTATTTCTAGCTTGGTAAAGTGTTTGTGTAGATTAACTTTGGACCTTTTTATTATGAATATGTAAAGCTTTAAATTTCCCTCGTTCAGTTGAAAATACATTATCACCCCCCCCCCCTTTTTTTGACTCCTTGCTTGATTCATAAGTTATTTAGAGCTGTGTCATCTACTTCTCAGGAAATGCAGGTGAGAGTGGTTAGACAACCCAAGCGTTATAGGTATCACTGAATTGTACATATAGAAACAGTTGAATGGGTATAGCATTTGGTCTGTGTTTTACATCAAAATATCGAAATAATGGACTGCGGCCCGCGGGCTTGGCGGTTCAAATCCAGTGGCAGCTCTCAGGAGCAGCACTGGGTAGCGCCCACAACCACCAGAGGCAGTGATGCCAAAAAAAAAAATTTTTTTTTTTTAATTTAAAAATATCGAAATAAAAGATTTTGAAAAAGCATGTTAAATTTTTTTTTTTAATTCTGGAGATTTAGAGAGCCATTATTTGAATATTCAGATCCTTTTCTTTCTCACGTAATACCATTACAGTGAGCTATCCTGTTAATTTCCAGTTTTTTAAATGTAATGAATGTAATACACAAAGGCTTATCCCTTATGATGTTTTCTTTTTTGTTTGTTTGTTTTTGTTTTTTTGTTTTGGGGCATCACTGCTCTCCGGTGGTGGGAGTAGGAGGCCCAGCCCCACTGCTGGAGTTGAACCTCCGTCCCAGTGGGCCGCAGACCTTATGATGTTTTCATGGTGACTGTCACACACACACATGGAAAGAAGGTGCATCAGGCTCTTGTGGGTCAAGTGGTTGGTAGGTGCTGTCAAGTCAGTTTCAACTCATAGCGACTCCGGGTAGAGTAGACAAAACACCGCCCAGGCCTGCAGCAGCCCAGCAGTTAGGTGTGAGACCATCGTTGTAGCCACTGTGTCAGTCTGTCTCATGTGGGTCTTTCTCTTTTTTGCTGATCTTTTGCTCAGCACCATGTCCTTTTCCAGGAACTGTCTCTTCTGATAACACTTCCTAAGTATGTAAGCTAAAGTCTGGTCAATCTCGCGTCTAAGGAACATTTGTTCAAGACAGATTTGTTTCTTGTTTTGACAGTCCGTTCGGTATTTGTCAACCCCCAAATTCAAAGGCATCAATTCCTTGATCTTTATTATTGTCCAGCTTTCACATGCATATGAGGTGATTGAAAATATTGTGCTTGGTTCAGTCATGCCTTAGTTCTCAAAGTGACATCTCTCAGCAGATTTGCTCAATGTAATAATATATTACTTGAACTTTTAATGGGCACTTGTGGTCGCACCCTGTGCATTCAACTAAAATTAAGTCATTGCCAAGCTCAGTCTTTTCTCCCACTTCTTATGATACTGCTTATTATACTGGTTGTGAGGGTCTTTATGTTGGTGTTAGGTGCCTTGAGTTGGGTGCTGTGTGAGAGAAAGCGGACTCTCTGCTAGAGTTAAGATTTAAAGTCTCCAAAGCCCAGAGCAGTTTTCCTCTGCCCAGCAGGCTTGCTATGAGTTACAATTGGCCCAATGGCAGTGATTTTGAGCATCTTTTCATGTATGTATTTCACTTTTATGTATCTTTGGAGAGAGGTTTATTCGTGTCCTTTTCCTGTTTTTTTTTGGGGGGGGGTGAGGGTTGGGGGGGGCATCACTGCCTCTGGTGGTCGTGGGAGCTACCCAGTACTGCTCCTGAGAGCCGCTGCTGGATTTGAACTGCCAAGCCCATGGGTCGCAGTCCTACACTCAACCACTTATGCCGTCGGGGCTCAGACCCCTGTTTTTTTTCTTTTTTTCAATTACATTGTTTCATTGTAAGAGTTTTTCTTTATATTTTGAATTCTAAACCCTTTTCAGATATTTAATTCGCAGATATTTTCACCCATTCCGGATGCTGTCTTTTCATTTTCTTGATGATACTCTTTATAGCACTATAGTTTTTATTATTTTCAGAACGTTTCGTTTATCTGGATTTTCCTTTAAATAGCCTTTTCTTTTTAAGAAAAAATCAGGCCTATATTATTTTAATTGTGGTAAAATATATAGCAAAATTATTTTATAGTATACAACTCAGTGTCCTTAAATACATCCATGATATTTTGCCACCATCACTTTAATTTCCAGATCTATTACCATCCCTAAGAGGAACGCTACACCTATTAAACAATACATTGGTTTCCCCCAGTCCCTGGAAGCCCATATCTACTTTATAGCTTGCTTCTTCTGTAGGATCACCATGAGGCAGAAATGACTTGATATCAGTGAATTTGATTTTGGAGATTCCTCATATAAGTGGGATCATACAATATTTGACCATGTATATCTGGTTTAGTTCATTTAGCATAATGTCTTCAGGCTTCATTCATACTGCATCTTATATTAGATCTTCAATCATTTTTATGGCTGCAGAATATTCAGTACATATGTATCACATTTTGTTATTCTCCAGTTTATGAACACTTGTTTCTACCTTTTGACTGTGAAGACATTTGACAGTGTTTTTAACCTTTTTTACTCTAGTTTTCACTCTTTTGTATTAAGAGGTACTACTCAGCTACTTTGAAATAATAGAATATCATTATATTTATATCTTAACTGATATGGATTTTTAGTCCTTGTTTAGAGCAGTGGCTATTTTATAATTTTCACAACAAACAGCAGAGCTCTTCTATTTGCAAGATACTTACAAGTTGTGTCTTCTTTGTTTTTTTTTTATCCAATTTAGAGTTCGATGTCGAAATGCTGGTCCTGTCGCTGTAGCTGAGAAGAGCATTGCCCAAGTGGCAGAGAAATTTATACTAAGAGCTTATTGTTCAGATTGCAGCCAAGTCTTTGTGGATGAAACCAGTACCTGGAATCATAGACAAAATTTTGGACACAAAATCCAAATCATTACTTCAATGGAGGAATCCGTGTTACTTTATTGCCACCGCAATCAAGGGAACAAATCTCTCTCAGATTTGGATTTACTATCAGATCAGTCAAAATGTTCATCACTTAAAAGAAGCGTGTCAACTAAAGAATCTAGCTCACAGGACTACTCCCCCATTCCAAAAAAGAAGATGAATTTAAAAAATGAGTGTCATGAAGATATGGTTCGTGTCCAAGCAGAAAGGTCAACAATTAAAGCCTGGTTTTGTGAATGCCATCAGCGATTCCCAACTGAAGATGCAGTAGAGAAGCATGTTTTCTCAGCAAACACAATGTGTTACAAGTGCATGGTCTGTGGGAAAGTATGTGAAGATCCAGGTGTCATCCGTTTACACATGAGTCGTTTTCATGGAGGAGCACATTTAAGTAACTTTCTTTTCTGGTGTCGGACATGCAAGAAGGAGTTAAGGAAAGAGACCATCATGGCACACGTGACTGAGTTTCATAAAGGACATAGATACTTTTATGAGACGGATGAGATAGAAAGTGACACTTTGCCATTGTCCTCTACAATACTGGAGACTAACTTAGCTGCTAAGAAGTCTTCTTCAACCATTACTATTATTGATCATTCCTCAGCAGGCAACCCTCCAAGGGGCAAATGGCAATGCCGGATTTGTGAAGATATGTTTGATTCCCAGGAATGTGTCAAACAGCATTGCCTGTCTTTGACAAGTCACCAATTTCATAGGTACAGCTGTGCCCATTGTAAAAAGACTTTTCACAAGATAGAAACATTATCCCGACATTGTCAAGATGAGCATGACAACGAGATAAAGATTAAGTACTTCTGTGGGCTTTGTGATCTTACCTTTGATGTAGAAGACACATTCTTGACTCATTATAAAGAACGACACAGTACAGATTATGTATTTGTGTCAGAAAAGATTGAAACTTCAATTAAAACCGAGAGTGATTTTACAATACTAGAGACCAGCAACCAATTAAACTGTGGTTGCCGTGAAAGTTACATCTATAAAATGAACAGAAAGGAAGATTATAGTAAATGTCTCCAGATCATGTTGGGTAAAGGTAAACTGTGGTATCGCTGCAATCTGTGTTCCGCAACAGCCCAGAATGTAGCTGACATGAAAGCTCATGTCCATCAAGTACACAATGAACAGAGTGATGCTCTCACACAGCAGTATACCATCAAGTGTGGCACCTGCACCAAAGCCTTTCACGATCCGGAGAGTGCTCAGCAGCACTTCCATACGAAGCATTGCTTCTTGCTGCAGAGGCCCAGTGGGTCTTACTCAGGACTGGAAAAAGTAAGCTTGTTCAAGTTCGCTGCCAATGTCTCACCAACAGAGAGAAAACTGAAGCAGGTCGTAAGCTACCCAAAAAATTCAGACATGGAGAAAGGAATTGAAAATGACCAAAGCTGTCAGAATATAGGTATGACTTTACAACTTTACTATCTGAAACTCTCACATACAGTGTGTACCACCATGTTCACAACAAACATTCTGTAAAAATGACCATTTTCAAAGCAAAACAAAAATTATGACGTATCATACATCGGTAAACTGCTACAGAATATACTTTTTAGGGATTTTCTTCGACACTTTATTTAGATATTCTAAATTTAGGGGGACAGAGTATAGTCTTTAAATATTTAGAGGTAATTTTTTCTTTTACAGAAGGCATGGGGGTTTGAAGCTGTAAAGGGAGTTGAAAGTTTTGCTGAAAGTTAGGGACATTTCTACCATTTATATTTTCTAACAGTATTTATGTTCCTTTCAAAATTAGGCAAATTCTGTTGTGTTTTGTTTCAATTTTGAGCTATATTTTGTTTTGATTGACATGGAAGTAGAGCTTTTGTTTCTATTACAAAAATCCATTAGAAAGCAAGAGTACTGGGGGAGGATGGAAGAAGGTAGGTAACCCAAGGAATCCTCAGACTTTCCCCCTTCACTGTGCTAGGGTTAGGTGCCTCTGGAAGGGTGTGGTGTAAATTTTGTTTAAAATAGCATATGTTTAATATAAATCATTTTCATTTGATTTTCTCATTGAGTTAAGCAATGTAAAGTGGAAAAAGTGAGGCTATTTTAGCTCAAAATTTTTCAAGGATTTGTGTAGTCTTGATCTCCAGTACAGATGCATTTCAGCATCCCCTTTAGTTGTGTCATATCTTAAGTAAAAAAGGATTGAATTGCTTACTGCAGACCAACATGTGTGTTCCCTTTTGGTGGAGTTTGTTTTGTGTTTCGTGGGTGCCCTGCGGGCAGAGTGGTTACATGTCCGCAATTCAAAACCAGCAGCAGCCCTATGTGAGAAGGACGGCGCTTTCTACTCACATCGATCATTGCAGTCTCCAAAACTCGCCCTTGCGCACTTCCCTGCCCTGTGGAGTCCCTGTGAACCAGTAGGGACTCAGTGTATTTTTGGTTTTGTGATTTTATAGATGATTGCAGTATCTACATTTAGCATTACCAAAAACTTGGAGAAAAGATTTAAGATGTCAGGAGATTGGGCTATGGTAGGCATGGCAATAATGTAGTTCACAGAGCTGGAATCGATTCAGTGTTAGTATGTTTCACTTGTTCTGGGTTTCTGTTAAGGAAAGTATATGGTACAATTTTTTTAACACTACAAATTTTAAAGTAATTTAATTGCTACTGCAAAGTATAAGACCTTGTTAAGGTAGAAAATAAGGAAAAGGAGAGGGAGAATAAGTGTGGGAGGATGGTCAATGTTGAAAGAAGAGTCTGAGAAAACCAGAAAGCGGCTGCGCCCCGGTGGCGTAGTGGTCGTGCCTGGGACTGCGGCCTACGGGGATGGAGGTTCGATTTCAGCTCCACGGAGCAAAGGCTGGGCCTCCTACTCCCCCACCTGAGGGCAGTGATTGCCCCCCCACCCAAAAAAAAAGAAAGAAAAGAAAACCAGAAAGCTGTGTTTCTGTTACCTAGGATAAAACCAGGTAGCTACTAATAATTAGTAGTCTAGATTTGAAAAGAGCTGTATTCTTGGGAGGGTAATTTTCTTTCAGGTAACCCTGATAATCTTAAGGTTTGGGTTATTTAACCACTTATTTCTAGTATATTGCTTAAATTTTGGTATGACTTTTACAAATGCAAAATGTAGATTCGGCTGAGCCCCAGAGGCGTAGTGGTTGTGCGCGGGACTGCGGCCCACTGGGTTGGAGGTTCAAATCCAGCAGCAAGGTTGGGCCTCCTACTCAAGGGCACCCAAGGGCAATGATGCCCCCAAACAAAAACAAAAACCAAAAGAAAGTAGGATCAAGCAAAAAAAATTAGGATCAGTGCACATGTTTATAGGAATTATATGTAATCTTGTTTGTGAATTCAGAATATCTTTTATGTCTTAGGTATAGACTGCTATATATAAGTTTGGATTTTAGATAGGGTGGAAGAGCATGCAGACTTGGTGTTTTTGTATATTCTCTGATGTCTTTTAGGTTTGAGAAATTAAAATGTTTTAAAAAAAAACAAACTCTTCCTGAATGCATGTTAATATTTCTTTCTTATTAGATGAAGAGGTTGAACTTCCAGATTTGGATTACCTGCGAACCATGACTCATATAGTTTTTGTAGATTTTGATAACTGGTCAAACTTTTTTGGTCACCTACCAGGACACCTTAACCAAGGAACATTTATTTGGGGCTTTCAAGGTATGGTTAATAAGGAAAACATTCGAAACAAATCCTTTCTCACTGTAGATGTATTTTAAAGGGCCTCTCTTTTGCCTTCCTAAAAAGAACATTGGAATATTTTTGTTTACATTATTCTATAATATGTGTTAATTTTGTTTGATGTGCCAAAATTTGTGTATTTTTAGATGCAGATTGAAAATTTTCTTCATTTAATGCCTATAATGTGCTGGGTACTTTGCATGGTACTATCATATAGTTGCTGAGTATCATGATTCTTTTTCATTTAAAGCACAAGGAAGCAAGTCAAGAAGTTAACTTTTTCCAGAAAGCTAATAGCTTTTAAGCTAGGGTCTCTTGGGTATAGGATTACTCTTAGGTTCAACATGCCACAGCTGCCTCCTACTTCATCTTTTGTATGGCTATCCCTAACTGTAACTTCATTTAGATCTCATTATAAAACAATGTACTGAGCCAGAAGAAGAGGTTTCTGTAATTTACAGAGGTTTTGGAGTAGGGAGAAGAACCTTGGTGTGGATTACCTATCAACTCTAAATGAAGGAGTTCAAGCCGGCCAGCTACTTTATGGGGCAAAAGATCCGGTGGTCTGCCCCAGTAAAGATTACAGCTTAGGAAACTGGGGGGCAGTTCTACTTTGTCAGAATTAATAGAAGGGCATACAAACAACGGATAGAGTATCTCATGAAAGTTCATGCCTGTTTACAAAACAGCATGAGCACCTCCTTACAGAAGAGTCCTGGGGAGGAGACGGGCCAGTCAAGGTGCAGTGAAGTAGCGATGAAGCATACAACTTTCCTCTAGTGCTTGAAGGCTTCCTCCACCAAACTATCAAACTTACAAACCCAGCTGAAAGAGGTGGTACACTGATAGAAATAAGAACTGGAAATACGGGGAACCCAGGATAGATGAACTCCTCAGGACCAGTAGTGAGAATGGAGTTACCAGATGGGTGAAGGGAAGGTGGGATAGAGAACGGGAAGGATTGTAATACACATACACGTAATCTCTTATCTGGAGGATGGACATCGGAGGAGTAGGCGAGGGGAGATGACGGGCAGTGTAAGATATGACAAAATAATAATAATGAAATATAGAGGATTGGTGGGGGAGGGGGACAGGAGAGAGGGAGGGGATGAAAAGCTGATATCAAGGGCTCAAGAGGAAAAGCAGGTATTTGGAGAATAATGAAGGCAGCAGGCATGTGAAGGTGCTGGGCACAGTGTATGTATTTATGTATTGTGATAAGCGATGTGCGAGCCCCCAATAAAATGATGTAAAAAACCCAGCATCAATAAAAGGGAGTTGTGATTCAAAATAAAAGGGCAAATTGACCTGAATAAGTTGATCATTTCCATTTTCCTCAGTACCCATCATTTCTACCCATTGAACATTTTTAAAAATAGCCAATGTGCACAGTCATATAAAACCTGTCATTTCAAGGTATTTTCCAGACTTTAGATTTAGATTTTAATTTCCTATTATTTTAGATTTTGCCTAACACATCCCTGTGAGTTTTCAGATTAATAGGCAGATTGAAGGAAAATTGGTCTTCTTTCCCAGGGTTTTAAGACAACAATATGGTAATCATTTGTCTAGAACTCAGTTTTGCAACACTTTAGTCTACTTTTCTCTCGGGAAAAAAAAAGAAAGAAAGAAAAATGGGCTGAGCCCCGGTGGCATAAGTGGTCGAGTGCGGGACTGTGGCCCGTGGGCTTGGTGGTTCAAATCCAGCAGCGACTCTCAGGAGCAGCGCTGCGTAGCTCCCATGACCACCAGAGGGCAGTGATGTCAAACAAACAAAAAAATATGATGGGCTGATGTGACCCACTGAGTTGGAGGTTCAAATTCAGCAGCTGGACCTCCTATTCTCACCACCAGAGGGCAGTGATACCCCCCCCCAAAAAAAAAAAGAAAAAAGAAAAAGTATTCCCTATTATGTGTGAGTTTTTCCCTTATTTTCAGTTCTAGTCTTTTGATCTTTCCTCTCAATATTGACTGATTTGCCTTTTCTAAACAATAATAGGTGGGAACACCAATTGGAGGCCTCCACTCAACTGTAAGGTCTTTAATTACCTGAACAAAATTGGATGCTTCTTTCTTCATCCTCGCTGTAGTAAAAGAAAAGATGCTGCTGATTTTGCCATATGTATGCACGTGAGTCAATTTTATTCCAAATATAATGTGGACCTTTGAGCCACTGATTCTATGTTTGGTTTTCGTTTTTTGTTTTTTCTGCCAATTGAATTTTAATTACATTTGTGTGTGGATCAGTTCTAGGTATGACCCATTTAGTCAGGGGCCATGGCTGTCTTTTGTACTGCTACTTCCTTATCTCTTAGTAGCTTTCACTCATATACAGTAGATCCACAGCTTTTTCTTTAATTAGGAACGACTATTCAAAGAGATGCTAGTGTGCTAAATAAGACCCTTTCTCACATTAACTTCTCTGAAATTGGGAGGAACCTATAACAATCACTGTTAACCTTGTTGGGATGTACATTTTCTTTAACTCTACCACTTTGAGAAACTACCCACTTGCTGTGACACACACTTTAAAGAGTCACAGTGAGAATGTGAGTTCACTCTTTAAAAACGTTGAATACTGCTTATAGTTTAAGCCACAAGACAGTTTATATTCTGCCAGTTCTTTCACTTTGCAGCCCTCGGGGTTTGGTGGTTAAAAATTGGCCTGCTAGCTTCCATGTCAGCACATTCAAAACCACTGGCTGCTGCTCATGAGAAAGATGGGGCTTTTTACCTCCTGTAAAGAATTACAGTCTCGGACACCTACAAGGGCAGCTCTGCCCCGTCCTATAAAATTCTTTGAAGAGAGAATCAACTCAATGGCAGTGTGTTTGGTTTTGTTTCTTTGTTTTTCTTTATTCTGTGACAAGATTGAGTCTTTTTTTTTTTATATTGAGTCTTATTTATTATCTTGCTTACCTTTTTCTCTGTGACAAAGTTCCTTATTTAAATTCAAGCAATATTTTATTGAAGGAATGGATTAATCTACATATTCACTAAAATATTCCCGGGTTGATTTAAAATTATATCTTGATTCATTGTTTTCTTTTTTAGGTGCACAGAGAATAGTACATCTTGTATTGGAAGGCATATTGTAATTTATTTAATGTGTTAGCCTCCATTTAGGAAAGAGATCTGTCTTTTGTAGGAATTAGGGACATGCTTAACATACCTCTAAAAATACTGATTTATTCCTAAAGAGCTGTAATTAGATTCAAAGCACCTAGACTGATTTCTATCGATAACATACACTATTTGTTCCAACATAGGCCGGCCGTCTTGATGAACAACTACCCAAGCAGATTCCTTTTACCATCCTCTCAGGAGATCAAGGTTTTCTGGAGCTCGAGAATCAGTTCAAGAAGACTCAGAGGCCAGCTCACATCTTAAACCCTCACCACTTGGAGGGAGATATGATGTGTGCCTTGTTAAATAGCATATCTGATACCACCAAAGGTATGCAGCTGCAGTCACACTGCAAACCGCCCAAGAGGAAGAGATGTCACTGCTGAGTGAGAACAATAAACTGCTGTCCACCAGTGAATGGTTGCCCAGTAACTAAGCTATCACTCGCTCACTGTTCTATGTCTCCTTCTGCATTTTACTTTAATTCAATTTTTTAAGAGAACGAATTTATCATTACTTTCTGATACCATTTTTAATGTTATAGATCAAATATATAGTCATCAAATTTATAATCATGATTGAAATATGATACAATTTTGAAGAATTCAGATTTTTACTTTGTTAAATTCCAAATTTATCACCAATTTTTTTCAGAAAGCAAAATTCTTATTTAAAAAGGAAGCATTTATGAATTTGACAGTGCTGAAATGAAGACCTTTAGAGGTCCTTAGAAAAGCTAGAATACTCCTGTCTTGTCACTAATGATGTGCATTCCTTTATTCATCTTTGTGAAATTGTTCAGGAAAAGTGAGTACTTTTTGTTTTTTGGTTTTTTTTGTTTGTTTTGGGCATCACTGCTCTCAGGTGGTGGGAGTAGGAGGCCCAGCCTTTGCTCCGTGGAGCAGGAATCAAACCTCCATCCCAGTGAGCCGCAGTCCCGCACACAACCACTTCACCACCAGGGCTCAGCCTTTTTTTTGTTGTTGAAAAGGGAGTACTTTTACCACACAAAGTCACTGCTCAGTATTTAAGAAACTATGTAATTCTAGGGAGTCAAAATTATTCTGAAAATTTCTGAAATGTGAGTGAAAGAAAGGAATAAAGGTGTAGTTAATTTAAAAATTTCTAGCCATTTGAAGGCATAAATAAAATATGAAGATACTGTTGAATTACCTGAAAGAAAAACTATAGCTACCTTTTAGCATTTTTATTATCTATTTTAAAAATTTCCACCCCATCTTGCCTCTCAGCAATTCTTTTTTCAATGTTTTTAAGCCATATTTTTTAAAACCTTAATCTATAGGTTTTTTTTCCCCTCTAATCATGAATTAGCAGTTTCTATTCACTTCTGAAAGGTAAAAACTTCATTAATCTAGTCTATCCTTTAATATTTTTTTTGTTGGGCATCACTGCTCTGGTGGTGGGAGTAGGAGGCCCAGCCCCACTGCTGGATTTGAACCTCCATCCCAGTGGGCTGCAGTCCCGCGCACAACCACTATGCCACCGGAGCTCAGCCCTAGTCTATCTTTAAAGCAGAATACTAATGACAAGCTGAGCTCTGTTTTGCATTTTTGTCATGCCTTAGGACTAAATTACATCTTCCTATTCTGTAATTTTTGTTTTCATTCATTCGTCTTCTATTTATGGTTCTTTTTCGGCTCCTTTTTTCCTGTCATTCTTTTTTTTTTGGGGGGGGGGGGTGGCGCATCACTGCCCTCTGGTGGTGGGAGTAGGAGGCCCAGCCTTTGCTCCTGTGGAGCCGCTGCTGGAATTTAACCTCCATACCAGTGGGCCGCAGTCCCGCACACAACCACTACGCCACCAGGGCTCAGCCCCAGTTTTGTTTTTTTTTTTTAACTTCATGGAATACTCCAAGAAAATTATCAAATTTCTCGGTAGTAAACTTTATAATAATAAAAAATAAAATCAAAGAGCAATTAATTTTTTTTCTTTTAATTTCATTGGGGCTTGTATAGCTCTTATTGCTATCAATACATACATCTATTATGTCAAACACATTTGTACCTTTGTTGCCATCATCATTTTTAAAACATTTTCTTTCTACCTGAGCCCTTGGTGTAAGCTCCTCATTTTTTCTCTCCCTCTTCCACCCTCCCTTCCAAATGAAGCCTTGATAATTTATAAATTATTAATATTTTTCAAGTTACTTATATATGAGTTAGGAAATTATTCCATCACCTTTCCTAACAAAGTGCTTTGAGCAGCAAAGTAATATTTTGTCTTAAAGCACGGTATTTAATATGTACTGTAACTATGAAGACTAATTTTGTGTTGTGCCTTTAGGTAATATTGATTACAAGAATGCCAGGATGACTGTTCATGTAGTTAGCGGAGTTTTCCTATCTTCAGATTTGATAATCAGATGATCTTTTTACAGCAGTGTGATTTTAAATGTGTGTATGTGGAGAGGAGAGACTTGACTGAGGTTGGTTAATATTCCTCTTTGAGAATCTGTTGAAAGAAGAATTTTCCCCATTATTAACATACAATTTTATATACAGATTTAGGGGGTTTGGGTCCCAAGACTCTTACTTACAAAGAAGCACTTTTATATTTTTATTTCTATATTTATATAAAAAGTTAAGTTCACACTAGAAGTTAAGGAGCCTAAGTGGCACATTAGTTACGCACTTTGCTGCTACCCTAAAGTGACTGCTACAGTAACTGTGTCGGAGAAAGTCTAGTGGTCCTGTGAGGCAGTTCTGCTCTGTTACACGCACATCACTGAGATAGGGTGGCACACAACAGTACTGTAAGTGACTAGCTTCAGTTTACATGCAAGCTTATGATTTTCAAGCTTTAAAAATCACCGTAGCATAGACAAAGCAAGTTTGAGTCTCGTTTGTCTTTGGCTTCTCAGAAGTTTATCATTCATAGGGCCGGAAGGAGGGACTCTGCATCATATACCACCACATCAATGTTTCAGATCAAGTCTCATGGGAAGAAGAAGAAGCTCTCTCCTCCCACAAAGACTTAGAGTCTTGGAAACCAAAAGGATTTTCCTCTGCTCTGATGTTGCTGTGATTGGGAACAGACTTGACAGCAGTGGGTTTTGTTTGGTTTTTAGAGCTAGAAAAATAGTTCTCAGACTGGAGCCCCCTGTGTAAGCAAGTTTCAAGGAAGACTCTCTGGAAGACTGTTAGGAGATTAGTGACCATCTGGTATTATCATTGGTGCACTCATATACTTTTGAGAGTCTTTGCTGATTTTTTAGAGTTAATTATGAGTTTCCTCAGGAAATATATATATCTCAGTATAAAAATAGAAATATATGAATGCCTGGTCATACAGTACTCCTTTTTATTTAATTAACAGGGAATAGGTAAGTAACTTTTACTCCTAATACTTTTTTAGGTCTCTGACTTGAATATGGTAAATCCATTATTCATTGGAGCTAGACAAAAGTGATGATTTAATTGAGACATAATCTCTGCCCTGTAAGTTCTCTTTTGGTGTAATTAGGATGGCCAGCCCCTAACATATAATGATGGCTGTGGAATGTAGATTAATTTCTATAGTGACATTGTATTCTTACTATTTATTAACTTCTCCTTAATTGAAATCATTAGCACCCTTATTCTTCCATTCTTTTTTATACTGCTTTTATTCTAAACTGTTCTAAAACTTGCATAGATGCAATTAGGATTCTCTCTCTCTCTCTCTCTCTCTTTTTTTTTTTTTTGTGGCATCACTGCCCTGTTGGGAGTAGGAAGCCCAGCCTTGCTCCTGGAGATCTGCTGCTGGATTTGAACCGTCAACACTGTGGGCTGCAGTCCTGCACACAACCACTACGCCTCCAGGGCTCAGCCAGTATTCTCTTTTATAAAATCATTTTGTTGGGAGCTCACACAGCTCTTATCACAATACATGCATGAATATATCCCTTATGTCAAGTGCATTAGTACATTTGTTGCCATAATTCTCAAAACATTTTCTTTCTACGTGAGCCCTTGGCATCAGATCTTCATTTTTTCCCCTCCCTCCCCACATCTCCTCCGTCACAAACCCTTGGTAATTTATCAATTATTCACCCACTTTTCTATTGTTCACCCCCCAGGCAGGGGGTTATATATAGATTCTTATGATCAGTTCCCCCCTTCTTTCTCCCCTTTCTCTCCCCCTCCTGGTATCTGGACTCTCAGTATTGGTCTTAAGGGGTTTATCTGCTCTGGATTCCCTGTGTTTCCAGCTCTTATCTGTACCTTTGTATAACACACATAGTATTAATCAGAACATCTTACCCACAAACGTGTCTTTATTTTTACTTGTATCTTGTCTCAGAGATACAGTTACATCATCACATAAATGTTCAGTTTTTTAAAAAGGCAAACAACCTGACAATCTTCATCTGCCACCATGCTAGCTGGGTATTATTTTTGTTTAATAAGTATTTGTAGTGTTTAAAAATGTTTAAACATATTTAAAGAATTTCTCCCAATTGCTGTTCAATCCTGTTGGCAACAGTATGGTAACACCTGTTTTATAGATAAGTGGAGGTCCAGAAAGGTTAAATAATCAGTGGCCACATAGTAAATGCCTTTCTCCCTCAATAGGGCCTGCTACAGCTGAAGTTTTTACTGGTACAAATACCTGGTTTCATGATGGACATTCATCCATTGTGAGTGATTAGTGCTGACCATATCCTGGGCGAATGGAAGTAGTAAGCGATCTCTATAGTCCAACCACATAGCTATATATAAGAATATCAGTCAATTATGAATGCTTTGTTAGGTTTTTAAAAATAATATATTCAGGAAAATGTTTATTTTAGTCAAAAGATAAAAATACTAGTTTGTTAAAAGTTCTGGTACTTAAAAAGTAAATTGTTGAAGATAGTCAAAGAAAATTTCCATTGTAATTTCCATAGTATCGGTAGTCTCATAATAAAACAAGTATTCCCCCTAGAGAGAATCTACTTAAAATCAACATTTTGACTACAAGAACTACAAGCACAGCAATTTTAGTATAGACATTATCTGAGAAATTAACTAGAAATATCGTCTTGTTTCCTCCCCATTTCTACTCAATGTAAATGTTTCAGATTATGTCAAGTTTGGTGGTGGTTTGTTTTTTCACCTCCTTTTTTGGACTAGTATCTGATACCTTAAGAATGGTATATAACTGTTGCTTTGTTGCTTTTCTTGGAACTGTAGAAATCCACTTTCTTGAGGAGCATAGACCAAGGAGTGTGCCATTACGATTACTTATTGATGATATTGTCTCCCAATTCCACTGTAGCAGAGTTTTCATATAATAATGGTGCTTCTTGTTTTCACTACATTGACTGCATTTTAAGTTGTTGAATTTTTTGTTTTGTTATTAACTTTTCCAAGTGGTAGTTTGTTGTACCTCCTGCAACGCAGCCTTTTTGATGGCTAAATTTCTGAGTTAATCTTTGGCCTTGTTTCATTGTTGACCTTGATGTTAAATACAAATGTTTATAGACCCAGAGCAATTTTTCTTGGAGCAGCACTTGACTATTTCTCGTTAGTTGAAGAAGGAATCTCTGAGTGACCAAATGGTGATTTGTGACTAACTGGAAGTTTGGCAGCTTGAGCTCATCTAGAGGCCCCTTGGAAGAAAAGCCTGGCGCTCTGCTTTCACAGGGTCCCAGCCATGGGAGATCCTGTGGGACACAGTGCAACTCCTGTGGCCGAGTTGTTTTGTTTTTTTCCCTTAAAATTTTTTTTGAATATTGAACTTTTTATTAAGTAAATTAAACATCTGCCTTACAGCTTTGTGTATTTTCCTAAACTATTTCTTCTTAAATTTTGAAAGGGTAAATTTGAACATAGACTTTTATGAATTACTAACTTCAATCAAGACTTCACTATACTTTGAGACACTTTTTTGTGAAATGAAGTACTTCACAGACTGTGGGCCCATAACTTTGTTGTATTCATCTGATGTAGGTTGAAGCCATCTTAAAAATGCAACGTAATACTTTATTGTATTATTTATTAAGTACTGCCTGAAGCAGCATCACACTCTTATTGAATAGGCATTATATAAAAATAATTGTTGAGCTTCTTCTGGAAGCCTTGCTGCCTGATGTTTCCTTATTAATGAAAAGGTGGTGGTTCTTGGTACCATCATCAATCGTCATGCTCTGTATCTGCGACGTGTGAAACAAGCCGTGGTGTTGCAGTGGTGAAGTACTCACTTGCTCACTGAAAGGTCTGTGGTGCATGCCCACCCGGCACTCTGCAGGAGAAATAGGTTAACAGTGTGATTTCCGCAGAAATTTACTCTTGAGTTGGAATCTACTTGCAGCGATAGGTTTGACTGGGGCTTAAGATTTATCTTGTGAGGGGTTTTGTTTGTTTGTTTCTCTTTTAAGGTCCTCTGGGAAAATAGGGCGAAATTGCTTAATTGCAACTAATAATTTTTGATATGGAAGAAGACATTGAAAATAATAGCTTGAGTGCTGGGAGGTTAAAAAAAATAATAGCTTGAGAATATATATAGTACTGTAACTTTTTTAGAAATTCACTTGTATTTACTGATTCTGCCTTACAGAATGTGACAGTGATGATAACCTGGGTATAAAAACTACTTCAATAGAAGAATTCATGTCCACAGAAGGTAACCTCATAGAGTTAATTCTTTCCTACTGTGTTGTGTGTGTATATTTTTTTGTTTCTCACCACCTTATCCCTCATCTACCCAATTGCCTCCTACCTGTAAAAAAGAATCTTTTTCCCCTCTACTTAAAAGATAGTTTGAATTTCTTTTTTTTGTTGTTGTTTTGTTTTGTTGGGGGGGGGGGGGCATCACTGTCGTCTGGTGGTCGTGGAAGCTACCCAGCGCTGCACCTGAGAGCCGCCGCTGGATTTGAACTGCCAAACCCGCAGGCTGCAGTCGCGCACTCAACCACTTAACGCCACCAGGGCTCAGCCCTTGAATTTCTTTTTTAAGTGAAGTAGGGTAGCTGCAAGCTGTAGTTTACAGCCTGGATCAGGCAATTTAGGGCCTTTGGGCTAAATCCCAGCAACTCCCAGAATTTGTGAAGAAAGTTGTATTTGATACCACCACATTCCTGTATCTCAGCATTGACTGTGGTTGCTTTCAAAATACAGCAGCAAGGTTGAGATTTTTTTTTGTGACACAGATCAAAGCCTCCCTCAAAGTCATTACTTCCTAACCATTGACAAAGTTTGTTGATCCTTTGACTAGGAAGACATTTTAATCTTTCATATTTTTACTTATTTTTTCATATATGGAGAACTATTAATGTTATAAGTATGCAGTGGAATTAGGAAATATTTATGAACCCCAAAGTATTTATGGAGTATTACTATAAATCTAAGTTACATATACCCTCCTTAAATGAAAAATTATTTCTTCCCATCGGTTCAAGAGAACTTTTTGAGTCATTTGGCATCAAATCACTTACTATGTGTGTCCACTATTCGTGTTATGTCATCATTTGTTACTTTGGTTTCAAGTCATAACAGGTTGTGTTTTGTAATATTTAGGGGAAATAAGAGAATGGATTTTTAAAAATTACCGAGCCTCACTGAAAATTGAAACTATTATATTAACATCTTTGACATTGAAGAACAAGACTTATAGTAGTCCTCTTAATATACCTCCAATTCCAGCTCTTGTCCAGCACAGTAAAGAATCCAATTGTTGATGATAGAAGAAGCAGATGTGGGTAAACATTCACACACACACACACACACACACACACACACACACACACGGCTTGGGTGTCTGGTTGTCTGTGCATGTGCTTGTTCTCAGGGATGCAGTCAATCTGACCAAGCATACTAGCCAGGGCTTTGCGCTATTTAGGAGTCTGGGGATTCTTGAATCTGGCTCTAGCATTGTATTTCATGAAGTGAAAAACTAATTTTTCTCTATTTTAGCCAAAATTCATTGGCTAACAAATTTGGCAATAAATCTACAGCCTTGTTTTTCCAACATAGTCTTTAAAGGTCCGGTTCTATGCTTATCCGTCACAGGATGAGAAAACCTCACTGAGTCCGAGTCCCAAACTGCCAGCTGAGTGGTTCCTCATGACCACTAAGAGAAGAACACTACTGAACAGCCAGGGAGTTCCGACTGCTAATTTTATTGGCCACTCCATGACTAATCCCATGGAAAATGCCAGACAAAATTACAACTTTCAAGTAACCACAATTTGGGAGCTCCTAGCTAACCCAGGAAATCTGGGAAGTGTGTAACTGGTAATGCCTGAGGATTTCCAGCATGACTTACTACTTGGGGATTTGAAGGAATTGTTATATTTTTTTGTGATTGTTTTGTTTGGGGGGGGGGGGGGGAATCACTGCCCTCAGGTGGTGGGAGTAGGAGACCCAGCCTTTGCTCTGATTGTTTTGTTTGTGAGTAAAGAATTATACTGTTAAAGAATTCAAGAAGATAAATTTTAACCTGTAATCTGCAGTCTTATAAGGTGAGGATGTACAGAATTTTCAAGAAGAACCAAAGTGGTAGAGGGGACATATGTGCACACTAATGTGTAGTATGTTATTGTTTTGCAATGATACTGGGTGACAACTATACAATTCTCCATGTCAGTCAAAGAAAAACTGTCTCCTTTCACCCCCCTCTTTGCCCTTTCTTCGCCCTTCACCCAACAAGAACGGGCTCAAATGAAATTTTCCCATATGGAATTGTCCTTTGTAGACAGTTTTGTAAGGTCAGTGTTTTTCCTGACTTTCCCTTTTCGGTACAGCTAACTATTGTATTCTCTGGCCTCTAGCTGTATCATACCATATGGATCTAAAATATTTCTGTCGACATTATCATAGCAGAATAGATTTGTATGTTTATTTTTGTGGCACCTTGGTATAATGCTTGGCATGAAATGATTGTTTATTGAACAAATAAACCTAGATTAGAGCCACTAGAATGCAACCCTTCATCTCTTCCTTCCCAGCAGAACACTGTATGTGGCTGAGAAATCGTGGTAAAAGGCCGGATACATTTGTGGGTGGCTTTTTGCCTTCAAAGAGGGTTGATGTAGGGGCTGAGCCCCGGTGGCGTAGTGTTTGTGCGCGGGACTGCGGCCCACTGGGACGGAGGTCCAATTCCAGCAGTGGGGCTGGGCCTCCTACTCCCACCACTGGAGAGCAGTGATGCCCCCCCCCCCCCAAAAAAAAAAAAAAAGAGGGTTGATGTTTACTCCCGATGGTGATTGGTCTCATTCTTTTTTTTTTTGTTTTTTTGTTTTTTTTGGTGGGGGGGGCATCACTGCTCTCCGGTGGTGAGAATAGTAGGCCCAGCCCCACTGCTGGAATTGAACCTCCGTCCCAGTGGGCCGCAGTCCCGCGCACAACCACTACGCCACCGGGGCTCAGCCCTGGTCTCATTCTTTAGAGACCAATATAAGCCTCTCTTTTTACCCAGGCGAATCATGGCTATCCTGTGTAGACTTATTTGAGCAAATATGGGGGAAATTGTGCCTACATTGTGTAATAGTGAAAAGCACAGACTTTGGAGCCACGTTGTCTTGGCTTAACCCCTGGCTCTGCCCCAAAACTTTAATATTGGCCAAGTCATTTAACTTCACTGCACTAAAGCTTGTTAATTTTAAAACTAAAAACACTGATCTTGATTTTACTAGAATAAGCGTGCATATATATGAAAAGCAGTGTATGCCCTGTATTTGTTGTTGCTATTGTAATTATAATTATCAATATTATCATTGTTCTCTTTTGAATCTAAGATCTGCTCTAGAAGCATAACTCCTTATAAGCAGTTTGCTAATAATTTATAGAATGTGAAAATACGACCATTTGAACAATAAGTGATTTGGCTTCAGATTCACAGCTTGAGAGTAACTGGACGTGATTTGTTTAAGTCTTCTAGCATCTAATACTGAATTCTTATTCTGCTCTCTAAGTGTTCTTAACGGGAATAAAAGCAAAAATAGAATAAAAGAAACTGTCATGGCCGAGAGACCACTGCTGAGTTTTTTTAAATGAAGGGGAAATGAGCATACCTGTTTGTGTTACTTACCAGTGAGTTGAAAGTCATTAATGTTGACAGAGGCCAACTTAGCAATAGGTGCCTTTTTTGAAGTACTTAGCATGTGTCAGATAATGTATTGGTTGTATTTTTTACTTTCACAACATTTCCTGGGTTAGTATTGTCTTCAGGTAATAGTTAATGGATCAGTAACTTTCTCAAAGTAATACAGTTAGTAAGTGACAGCACCAGGATTCAAACCTTGGAGATAATGTGAGACTGTAAATAAGGTGACCAGATAATTTCTTGTTCAAGCATTTTTAGAGAAAAGGCACTATTAGTTCCATAAAAGATGTAAACTCTAACTGAGCCGGACTCATAAGCCAATTAATCTTCATTAGTTAAGTGGTAATGTTTTTTCCATTTCTATTACAGTGTCTTCAATTGGAATAATGTAAAAGTATGAATTTTTTTTATTTTAAAGTTAGGCCATTTTAAAATTTTTTAAATTTTTATTGGCTAATTTAACTGATTCCTACATAAAAGAACCTAGGAGCCCTCATGGCATAATGGGCTACAAACACCTCAGGCAGCAATTTGAAACCACCAAATTCTCTGCAGGAGAAAACGGAAGACTTCTACTCCTTTAAAGCAAAGCATTATAGTCTCAGAAAACCACAGGGGCAGTTCTACCCTGTCTTACAGGGTAGCTATGAGAATTGATTCAATGGCAGTGTGTTTGTTTTGGAGTTCAGAGAGCATATCCTCTACTTGTGTGATGGCTTGTATGCTTCACTGTCTGGTCCTTTTGTTTTGTTTTGTTTGGGGGGGGCATCACTGCCCTCTGGTGGTCGTGGGAGCTACTCAGCCTTGCTCCTCCTGGTGAGCTGCTGCTGGATTTGAACCGCCAAGCCCGTGGGCTGCTGTGTCTGGTTCTTTTAAAATAAATACATATATGGGCTGAGCCCCTGTGGCGTAGTGGTTGTGTGCGGGACTGCGGCCCACTAGGATGGAGGTTCAATTCCAGCAGCGGGCTCCACAGGAGCAAAGGCTGGGCCTCCTACTCCCATCACCAGAGGGCAGTGATGCCCAAAAAACGAATAAATACATATATGTTCTCTAATTGATGATGTTCAGGGTCTATAGGTGAGTTGTTCACTTTATTAATTTATTGTCTGAATAATTTTGAGAGATATGTTAAAAATCTACATTGGTAAATTTATAAATTTCATCACTTTTGAGGTTATATTATTAAGCTTGCAATTATTTTGTATTTACCTGAACCTTTTCTTATGTGCTATGATAAAGCTTCTTCCAATTGTGTGTATTTTGTCTTTCTATCTTTAATTCCATTGATTTTTACTTTTCGTTGTTTCTTCCCTCCTATTAAAGGAAGGTTGGTGGTGCTATGGGTTAGGTACTAGGCCGCTAACCACCGGTCACTGGTTCAAACTCACCAGCGACTCCGTGTGAGAAAGATGAGGTTGTCTGGTTCAGTAAAGATGTATAATCTTGAAATCCTTATATGGGGTTGTTATAGATGGCAAAAAAAAAAATTGATTGATTGATTACAATATACTGTAAGTATCTTGGCCATACTATAAGATACTATAACTGGCCATAATGTTTCCAAGGTTGGACTCTTTGTGAAACCAAGTGACTCGTCTTTCTCTCAGGGAATAGCCACCGGGTTCAAGCCTCTGACTTTGAGCTTAACAAATACGCACTTAATGCTAGGGTCATCAGGTCTCCTTACTATAATGCAGTAGATAGTGCCCTTCACCTTTCATTGTCCCCCCTGGATTCGCCTGGAGCCCCAGGGCCCCTCCCAGCAGAGGAAGGGGGGAAGATGAGCACTAAGTGGGGACTGAGGACACTTCCTCACCACTATTCGCTTCCAGCATTTGCATCCCGACAACCATTTTGGTATGCTCCAATGTGCCCGTGCACGGGACTGGGACGTTCAGTCACTTTTACAAAAAAAAATTTTTTTTTTAGGCATCACTGCCCTCAGGTGGTGGGAGTAGGAGGCCCAGCCTTTGCTCCTGGGAGCCAGAATTGAACCTCCATCCCAATGGGCCGCAGTCCCGCGCACAACCACGACGCCACCGGGGCTCAGCCCACAAAAAAAAATTTTTTTTTTGTGCTGCACCTTTGCTGGGGATTAATTCTGTTTTGTTTATCTGGAAATGTTATCTGGGAACTGCCAACCTCATGTTAGCAGTGCAACATTCTACAACAATGCGACCAGGGCACTCGCCATCAAATCAGTTCTGACTCCTAAAGGGCCTTCAAAAAGTCAGTGGAAAATGGAATTTAAAGATCAAGAGAGGACCCTGGTATGTTTAATATTTTAATTTAGCTATCATTTTCTTAGTTCTTTCTCCCTTCCCAGTGTTTACAGTATATTTAGAGGTAAATACGCTTTGCTGTATTTAAAACGGACACCTTTCAACATAGATCAGTTTACATCTTCATCCCAGCTTTTCCTGCTGTTATTGTTAAATGTACTTTACTGGATGTTACAAATTCTACAAGATAATAATACTCTTTATTTAAACAGCCTCAAGAAATTTAAAGAAAAGAATATGTGCAATTTTCTTTTTCTTTGCATAGCTATCATTTGTGATCATTTGTTGCAGTAGATTAGTGTTTCTGTTATCATTTCTCTTCAGACTGAAAGAAATTCTCTTCAAAAAATTTTGTAATGCACCTTTGCTGAGGATTAATTCTGTTTTGTTTATCTGGAAATATTATTTTCCCTTCGGTTTTGAAGGCTATTTTCCTCTGCATTGGAATTCTGCTAAACTAATTTTTTTCTTTTCTTTCCTTTTAGCACTTTAAAGATGTTCACTGTCTTCTGACTCCATTGTTTCTGATGACAAGTCATCAATTGTATCATTGCTTCCCTCTGTACTGTGTTCTTTTTTTTTTTTAATCTTTGGCTGCACTTCAGATTTATTCTTAGTTCTTAGTTTTTAGAAGTTTTCTAGATGTGCCTAAGTCTGGTGTTCTTTGTATTTATCCTGTTTGGAGTTTATTGGGATACTTGGATCAGTAAGTTTAGATTAATCAAATTTGGGGGAATTTCAGCCATTATTTGTTCAAAAAATTTTGCCCCTTTTCTCTTTACTGTTGAGCCTCTGGTTACATGTATATCTGATGACTTAAATTTACCCACAGAATCGTTTCTACCTCTTTTCTGTTTTCATCTTGGATAATTTCTACTTTTCAGCCCTAAATTTGTTGATCTTTTTTTTTCCCACTGCATTTAAGTTAATTGACTGAATTTTTCATTTTGAATATCATATATTTTTAATTCTAGCATTTTTGTGTAATTATTTTGAGTTCTAGCATTTCTGTATAGTTATTTTGATGAATTTACTTTGTTTGCATTCCTCTATTGGTATTTTCTACCCTACTCATTTTATCTGTAGTTTCCATTAAGTTCTTTAAAATATTTGTGGTAGCATTTAAAGCCTTTTTCTGTTAATTCCAACAACTTGATTGTCTTGGGTTTGTATTGACAGTTTTTTCTCTTACATTTTCTTTCACTTTTGCTGTCCAGTTTCTGCTGTACACTGGATGCACAGTGTAGATTTTATTGTCATCATCAGAAGAGGTGTTTCTCCTCTTTTTTCTTCTAAGTAATTGCCTGGAATAAAATTGGCACCCCACCCACACCCCCACTCCACAGTGGGTAACAGCTGAGACGACTCATTTCTTTTCATTTTCTTTTTTTTTTTTTCGGGGGTGGACATCACTGCTCTCCGGTGGTGGGAGTAGGAGGCCCAGCCCCACTGCTGGAATTGGACTCCGTCCCAGTGGGCCGCAGTCCCGCGCACAACCACTACGCCACCGGGGCTCAGCCCTTTCTTTTCGTTTTCTAAAGGTTGCTTTTCACCGAGAAACTTGTACCCTCTCTTGGTAGCTCACACAAGCGTTCGTGCAGTTTATTCTATGTTAAGGGTCTGGCTTCTCTTAATTCCACCTTTCCAGTCTTCCTGACAGGCCCAAAAGCTATCCTTTGACACTTCAAGCTACTAAGAGCCTGGTTGTCTGGGGTGAAGCGTAGCCATCTTGTTACACACGTGTATTCTAAGGTAAAAAGCCATCAAACTATAAATTGAACCCAGGGTAGTCCCTTCTCTCAAGGGGTTGAGTTGCCTCTTTTTCTGTCTGCATTGGATTACTCTGCAATGTCTTAAAGTAATTTATTTTCAAAAATATTGTTGTCAGAGTTCATTGATAGCTCTGGGAAGGTCTATCCAATCAATATGAACTACTCTATAGTTGATAGTTTGCTTTTTTTACCCAATCTTTAGTTGGCAAGTAACCATGCTCTAATTATCCATGTTTGCGTTGGTTTCTGCTTATTCTTAACTTCCTTTTTAATGGTTTTTAAGTTATCTGCTTTATTTATTTTGTGATTGCTCTAAGATTTTATCAGATATGTATAATTACAGACTGAAGTAGACCTACATATTGTCCACCTCTCTGGAACAATAAAAAGACCTTCGAAAACTTCAACTTTGATCCTTTCCCTGATTTCTATGCAGTGATTTTGCTTCTCTATGTACTATATATTGTATAACATGTAAAAAAATGTAAAATCATTTCACAAAACATGGAACAACCACTCATTTTAAAGAATCCCAACACAGGGGTTCTCTTGCCCTCCTTTCCTTGAGGTGGCATCACCTGGCAGCTCCATAGTGCTCGATCTTGAGTCTCAGCAAAATGGGATTAAAGGCACGCCTCATTTTGTTGTGCTGTGCTTTATCTTGCTTCCTGGATACAGCTTTTCTACAAATTGAAGGTTGTGGTAACCTTGTGGGAAGCAAGCCTGCCAGCACCATTTTTCCAATGTAGACTCACTTCATGTATCTGTTTCGCATTTTGATCATTTACACAATGTTTCCATTTGTTTTCATAACTTATTGCATGTTTAGTAGAAAAATGAAATCCACTGCCATCAAGTAAAACTCTTTATAGAGTGTATCAGATTTTAAATCTTTATGCCAGCAGATGCCCTCATCATTTTCCCACAGAGTAGTCTGAATGGCCAGCCTTTTGGTTAGTAGTTGAGCATTTACCCAAGAGTGCCACAAGGATTCTTTAATAGGCTACAGGGTAGTGTAAAACATAGCTTTTTTGTGCACTGAAAACCAAGACAATTCATTTACTCAGGTTATTGAGTTACTCAGTTTATTAGGTCCAGTTTCTCTAAGGCGTGCGTGCGTGCGTACACATAAGAGAGGAAGAAAGAACTTTCTGTGATGATGAAAATGGTTCTATGTCTGACTGTCACGTGTGGCTCTTAAGTACTTCCAAGGTGCCTAGTGTGACTGAAAAGCAGTATTTAACCCTAAGGAGCCACTGACAGTTGTTAGTCCGTCATGCCAGGCCTCTCCAGGGTTGTGTTAGGTGCCATCGAGTTGGTTCCTCCTCTTAGTAACGACGCATACACGCAGCAGAATGGAACACCGCCAGATCCCATGCCAGCCTCACTGTTCTTCTTTATATTCGAGCCAGTTGTTGCAGGCACTGTTTCAATAATCTTCTGGGGGCTTTCCTTTTTTCACTGCTCCTATGGTTTACCCAGCATAATGTCCTCCAGTGATCACTCTCTCAACAACATGTCCACAGTGCATGCGCAGTCTCACTGCCTTTGCCTCCGAGGAGAAGTCTCTTTGTGCTGCTTCCATGACAGACGTGCCTTCTTTTGCCAAGCCACGGTCCTTTGAATACTCCTCCCCAGCACCATTATTCGAGTGCACTGATTCTTCTTCAGGGTTCCTTACTCAGCCTCCCACTTGCACATGCGTTTGAGGCTCCTGGAAAAGGCATTGCTTGGGTCGGGAGCCACAGTAGTATTCAAAGTAACTTTCCTGCTTTTCCACACTGAAGAGCTCTTGTGCAGCAGATTTGCGCAATGTGTATCGTTTTCTGAGTGTGAATCCATGCAAGACAAAATCGCTTCTCCATTTATCATGATGTTACATTGAGTTGCAGTCCATCCTGAAAGTCTTTGATCTTCATCAAGTCCTCACCACCTACAGCACGCAACGTGTGTCATCTACATACCACAGACTGTTGTTAATAAGCCTTCATCCGATCCTAATGCCACAATGTAATGCACATATAATCCAATTTCTCTCTTTGCTCAGCATACAGATTGAGTAAGTGTAGTGAGATGGTACAACCCTGACAGACACCTTTCCTGATTTTAAATAAAGCGGTATCCCCTTGTTTTATGTGCACAACTTCCCCCATCCAAGCATAGGTTCTGCTTGAGTACAATTTAGATGTTTATGAATTCCCATTCTCAAGGCTATCCATATTTTGTTATGATCCACAATTAATGTCTTTACATGTTTATAAAAAAAAGTAAACATTTTCTTGTATTCTCAGCTGTCAGCCACTTATCTCTCTAACATCAGCAATAATATCCCTACTTTCAATATCCTCTTCTGAGTCTGACAGCTCCCTGTCAATGTACTACTGCAATCATCATCGGATGATCTCCAGCAACATTTTACTTGCATGTGGTATCAGTGATAATTGTTGATAGTTTGAGCATTCTGATGGGTCACCTTTGGATTGGGTATCAATATGGGTCCTCCCTGAGCATTCTGTTGGGTCACCTTTGGATTGGGTATCAATATGGGTCCTCCCAGTCATTTGGCCAAATAGCTGTCTTCGAATGTTCCTAGCATGGACAGGTGAGTGTGTCGCAGTGCTTCATGAGCTTGTTGAAGCTCTCATTTCTGGGAGCCATTGTTTTGGCTTAAGCCTTCCATACGGTTTGGATTTCTTTCTTCACCATTGTTTCTTACTCATGCAACCCTCCTGCGATGGTGGAATGTCTACTGGTTCATTTGGGTAAAGTGACAGAGTATTCTATTTTCCTTTGTCCTTTCAATCTTTCAGTATTGAAACTTGAAGCCTGAGATTTTTTCTTGAATTCTTCGTTTAAGACACCTGGTTTTCTAACACTAAGACTTCGCACATTTCATCATAACATACTGCTTTGTCCTTCAGCTTTTTTGACTTCATTTCTTCCATTTGCCTTAGCTGCTCTGTGATCAAGAGTAAGTTTCAGAATCTCTTCTGGCATCTACTCGGATCTTTTCTTTCTTTCCCTTTTTTTTTGAGTTTATTTATTTATTTTTCTTATGTAGGAGAAGTATACTACTACTCAACCACAACTGTAAGGTTGGTAGCTTTGAAAGCTCCTTTTTTCAATGTAGCACATTATGTCTGTCTTCCCTTTTTACAGAAAGGATATTCCTTTCTTACTTTCTTCATGAATGATATCTTGATGTACTCCCACAGACCACCAGGTTGTTCTACCATTAGTACCAATGCATCAAATCTCTTATTGAGGTCCATGTATTTGAATAATTGTTATGTTGAATAGATTTCCTTAAAGATAGATATTGATTTGTCCTTTTTGATAATAAATGCAACCCCCTTCCTCTTGATGATGTTATGCCCAGCTTAGTTAACTAAGATTGTCTGATTCCAAAAGGCCAATACCTGTTCATGTTAGCCTAGGATATTGATCTGCATGTGTTCTATTATTTGGTGATTTTTAATTTTTCTACAATCATACTTTGTATATTCCAAGTTCCGATCATTAGTGAACATTGCTAGCTGTTTGAGTTGTGCCTATCAGCAAAGGAAGATCCCACAGGCTTTAATCTAGTCACATCACCATGACTATACTTTTTAAAAGCAGCACCTCTTTGCTCACATTTCAGATCCTTTCTAATCCAAGGGGCTCATCCTTTGCCACTATCAAACATTTTTTGTTTTTTGCAGGGTTTTTTTGGGGGGGGGGGGGCATCATTGCCTTCTGGTGGTGGGAGTAGGAGGCCCAGCCTTTGCTCTTGTGGAGCCACTGCTGGAATTGAACCTCCATCCCAGTGGGCCACAGTCCTGCACACAACCACTATGCCACCGGGGCTCAGCCCCACTATCAAGCATTTTAACAATGTTCTGTTTCTATTCAATAGGCCTTCATTATCTAGCAGTGTTTCAAAGTTAGGCTAAAGGTTTTTAGCTACTCTTTCCTTTTAAAGTGGGGAGCAGGTTCCATCTTTATTGTCTATTCTTAGTCCAGAAGCTCTGCTGAAACCTCTTCATTCAGGGTGACCCTGCTGGCATTTGAAATACCAGTGATAGACCTCGAGCATCACAACAATGCCCAAGCTACTGCAATTCTATGAAATGACAGATACATGATAGCCTATGAGATTAGGTTGCATTTTCATGGGAGTGTCTTGAAGATTCCTTTGAAGATTCATTCATGTCTCATGTAGCTTTGGTGGTTCAAAAAAAAACCAAGGCAAACCCGCTGCCATCCAGTCACTTCTGCCTCAAAGTAGCCCTTTAGGACAAAGGAGAACGTCCCCTTTGAATTTCCAAGGTGGTAACTCTTTACTGGAGCATAAAGCCTTTCATTCTCTCCCTCTAGCAGAGCAGCTGGTGGTTTCAAATTCCTGACCTTCTGGATATGACCCATTATATCAAGGGTCGTTTTTTCCCCCAGTAACTTTATAATTCCATATCCCATGTATACATCACAATGTATTCTATTATTGATGGACATTTTGATTGACTATAGTTTGGACTACTGCAGGTGATGCTACTTTGAATATTCTCTTTTGGTGCATATAGAGCAGCATTTCTGGGACTATCCAAGTGGGCTTCAAAGATCTATTAAAATAAATCCATAGTCTTTTCCACAATTTTTTAACCCTATTGTGTACTCTTGAATTGAATTGTGTTCAACTTGAGCAGTCGATTCAAACTTTTCCCAAGACGGTTGTGCTGGTTTCCATTCTTTCCATGCTTATGAGTTTCTGTTGATCTTATCCTCAACAACAATTAAGGATATTCAGTGTTTTGTTTTTTATTTTAACTTGTCTTAGGAGTACACACTGATAGTACTTTCTGGGTGTTTAGACATAAATTTTATAAAGATACTTATTTCATGGCATTTTCTATTTGATTATGTTTTTCCTACCTGATTATTACAGATTGGAACTACTCGCTTGCTTTCTGGACATAAGTTCCATGCATTATGAATATTTTCTCCCATTCTATGACAGAGCGTTGTGTTTGTTAAATAGTTTCTTTTTATATGTGTTTAATGAGAGATATAAAGCACATGTCTTTAGTTTCCATAGTGCTCGGTTGCACACACCCTTAGCGATGTGGCTTAAACTTCACCACGCATACCTTATACAGCCTTCCGGTATTTTATCATACCACTGCTGCCCAGACTCCAGGGATGATATAGCTGTGTCTTAGAAGAATCAGTTATGCCTACAAATCGAGTACGTTCTCAGAGGCATCCTGTGCTGAGGAACACTGAGGAGCGAGATCTGTGTGACAGATCAGTGAAGACTAAGAAATTGACATCCAGTTTTGCCCTTCTGGGCATTAGCATCATTCCCAGGGTAGAGAACTCAGGAATGTCTGGTCTATTTACTATTCTCTGTCTGTTCTTGATTTAGTGAGCATTTAATAAGTATTTATCAAATGAACACACTGCTTTTATATTACATTTTTCTCAGATAACCATTATGTAACCATGAACTGTTGAGTTTTTTAGGAAATCATTTTATTGGGTGCTCCTACAGCAGCCAATAAACACACCATTCATAAGTTGTATCAAGCATATTTGTACATATGTTGCCATCATTTTCTAAACATTTATTTTCTATTTGATACCTTGGTATCAGCTCCTCTTTTCTCCCTCCCTTCTCCCTTCTCCCCCTCCTACCCTCATGATCCCTTGACAAGTTATGTTATTGTTGTTTTCATATCTTACATTGACCTCTGTCCTCCTCCACCCCTGTTTCTGTTGTTGATCCCCCTGGGTGGGAAGGTCAGGTGAATGCGTAGTTCTTTGCAATTGGTTCCCCTTCCTCCCTCCTCCCCTCACCTTCCTACTACCCTCCTGATATCACTACTCCCATTTCTGTTCCTGAGAGGTTTATCTTGAGATTTAATGTCTTAAATGTTAGAAGGTTTAAAGCTAAATTTTGAATCGCCTATGAGGATTTGCCATTTTATGATTGTGCTTTTCTGTTTCTATTTTAAAACATACGCGTCACCTCAAGTCTTTTTGTAAGTAAGTGACATGGATTTTTCTTTTTAATGTTGGAATAAGTGATTACTTGCCAATTTATTGACTTTTTACATCCTTAAGTGGAAATAAATTGCACGTTCCTTAGGACATTTAGTCATATATTTTAAATTTCAGTTTGAGATCATATCCAGATTCTTACATTTCATGATGCTCACATTTTATGGCAGAGAAACTCAGTTTTTTTATTTTGATACTTTTTATTATAAAAGATAAATATGACTGATAAGATTTAAATAAAGCACGTTTATTAGTTTTCTGCCCTAAAGATTAAAATTCTGTGTATTTTCGAATGCAGATGTGGAATTAGAAGAAGCTATTAGAAGAAGTCTTGAGGAAATGTAGTTAAGACACTACCATACAACATCAAGCGGGCTGGAAGAGATTGCTTTACAGAGAAGACCGAAATCTACTGGCATGAAGATATTTGAAAACACACTTTTGCATTCAAGTGTTCGAGATCTGATTCTTACTTTGTGTTTTTGTGCTATTATGCAAAGATATTTAGACGGGATAGAATATATATGAATACGAATATAAATCATGTATTCTAATAAAGGTATTACAGTTTCCCAATTACTTTGAATGCATATGCTTAGATTGAAAGGGTTTTTTTTAAATAGCAAAACAGTTGGCCGTTCATATGTTTCTCAAATATTGCTCTTTTATTTGTACTGTACAAATGATTCTAGTTTATTTTTTTAGGAGTAAAAATGAATGTAAACAAAGCTGCTCAATTTTTCTATAAATCTCATGTTGCATTCATATATAATACCTTTGAGGTCTTTGTTTATAATTATTAGACCAGTGTAACAGAAGCTGAACATGGAAATAGGTTAACATCTTTACCAGCAATGTACCTTACGGGTTTTGCTCAAATGTATATTCCTGCTTTAATTAGAGCTTACATTGCTGGAATTAAAGAAAAATTCCCTAATTTTTCTAAAACAATTAAAAAGAAACCTTTTCCATTACTTGTAGCTGATAAGACTTTTATGAGCTATTGTCAAATGGGAATGATGCTAAATTACTTGCATAAAGCTAAATTTATTTTTAATAGTCTTAGTCCTTTATTATATTTGTATAAACATTATTCAAAAAATGTAAGATCTACTCAGGAATATTTTTCCATAACTGTTAAAAAAATTCGTACATAAGTATGTTCATCTTATTCATTGAACTCTCAATTTCCTACATTAGGACTACAAACTTAATATTTTAAGGTTGTGGCCCCATTATGAATAGTAAAAATCATTACATAAGTAGAAAACTAAGAAAAAAATACGTCATACTGTCTTTCTATATGTTTCATGCCATTTGATCAAAAATACCATCCTTAAAAAGTAACTCATTTACTTGCCAAACCTAAAGACATTTTTATCAATATAAAACCTTTGTAACCAAAAAGAAAAAATAGTATGGCTATATTTTTATTCTTTCTTTATAACACTGGATATTTTATTGTGAAATGGGATTACTTTTTTGTTTTTTTACTACCAGTCTTTTCGGTCCATATCGAACATCAAATTCTTATTTTTCTATCTTAAGATTTCAGTTGGGTTCTTTCTAGCTGGATTTTAAAGAAGACATCATAGCTTGAGAATGTATCTGTCATCATTCAAAATGACCACATTGTACTTTCAGTTTGTAGGTTCACATGGTAATTCTTTTGGAGGTGTCAGTAAGCTGGCCCTTACAGAGACCTGAAAGACACCCCCAGGATCTTCCTGCCTAGGAGCAGATAGAGTGATCAAGGAGGAAGAGCAGCCCACAGATGGGGTGCAAGAGGAGCCAGCGGCCTTTGCCAGAGTTCCATCCCTTCAGGTGATGTCACTGAGGCCCTGCGTGAAGCTGTGGTGTACGACAGAAAGCACCTGAAACCTTTGAAATGAAGAGAAAGGTGTTTGTTTCATCATAACCTTTATGAAGGGGTAATTGGGTTGTTTCATGTTTCAATTAAAAATTCTTACCAATTTTTTTTACCTGTAAAACAATTAAAAGTCAATTAAAAGTCATTTGAAAGTTATGTCATAATTGAATTGATTTTAGACATAGATGTAGTCAATTGTATTATATTAGACATTCATGAACTACTGAATTACCAAAAGTAAATATTTCTGATATTGACAAAGATTATTTTCATCAGAATTACAGAACATTTATCAAGTACCAGCAGCTGTTTAATGTACTTGGGGTGCCCCAGTGAGCAAAGCAAAGAAGCACAAATTTGGAAGGAAGGAGTTGGGGTGTGGTGTTAGATAATAAGTAAACAAAGTGTATCTGATGAAAATAAGAGACAGACTGACCAGTAGTTCTGAAGATGGGGGCCCATGGATCTTGCTAGATTTTTATCTCACTAATTATATATTTAAAAGAAATGAGAAATGAGCCCCGCAAATTGTGGTGAGAACAAGTAAAATGGCCTAGAAATGAGTTTGGCAAATTCAAGGAACTGGAAAAATGCTGGCGGAGCTGAAGCTGGAGGAGCTAGGAGAGCCATAGGAGATGAGGTCAGAGAAATGGGCAAGGGTACTGTGGTCTTTGTAAGGGTTTTGTTTTTACTCCAAAAATAGAAGCCATTAAAGGTTTGCGAATGAGCGCGATGGAATCCCTCTTTTAAAAGGAGTACTGTAGGGCTGAGCTCTGGTGGTGGTGTGGTTGTGTGCGGGACTGCAACCCAATGGGTTGGCGGTTCAAATCCAGCAGCAGCTCTGCAGGAGCAAGGCTGGACCTCCTACTCTCCGACCAAGAGGGCAGTGATGCCCACAAAAATATTTTTTTTTTTTTAAAAAGGATTACTGTAGTTGCTTTATTGAGAGGAAAGGGCATGCAGGAGTGGAAGCAGAGAAGACAAATCCGAAGGTCTTGTAGCAATCCAGGTGAGAGTTGACGGTGGCTTAGACCAGAGTAGAACCTAGAAAAATGCCAGCTATTCTGAAAGTAGAGCTGATGACTTCCCCATGGGCTGCATCTGCGGAAAGAGGTGGTTCTAGAGCTACTTGATGAGCCATTCCCAGCCCTGTCTCATGACATGACATAACCGTTAAGAGTCCAATAATCCCCTACACCAATAGTATTTAGAGTGAGTTGAGAGGTAATACAGATCTGGGCTTAAGGCCTTAACTCTGTTCCAAGTATGTAAATGGCTTTGGCTTTAATCTCCGATAAATGTAGTCCAGCTTTAAACTGTTGGTAACTGGTTTTATGCGCCTACTTCACTTTGATCCTTGCTCCATAGGGACGCATTTTTCTTTTAAATAGTGAAGTCTTTCTTCTCCCAGACCCACGACATGTTTTACTGACCTTGATGGTGCTTGACTTCGTGAC
>PVJH01009429.1:0-14226 GCA_004026705.1 Nesogale talazaci
TTGTGCAGCCACCACCAGAGTCTGATTTTTAGACTGGTCTGTCCCCACACTTTCCAGGCTTAGCCTCGTGCCTAGTTCTTGCATCTGGCTTTCATTTTTATTCCATTATGAATGCCCTACACCTCTCTTCATTGATCATTGATGGATCATTGGTTTCTACTGTTTGTTATGAGTAATAGGCAGTGAACATACGTGTACAAGTCTTTATGGATATAGGTTTCCTATTTCTCAGGTAGATAGCTAATAGTGGAATTGATATATGTTAATCTTTGTTTTTAAATAACTTATACCAAAAATGAATCAATTGACAAGCATTTCAAGATGTAACTTAGGATCAAAATCAATTACATTGACGAGAGAAGTCTAAACTACACTGACGGCAGTAGCCCAAGACGAGGTTTAAGGAATAGACAAGCATGCCCATAGAAATGTCTCAAAATCCTGCCGTGGCTCCGGAAGCACTCGCTTCTCTTGGCCAAGAAATTTGGAAGGCCGCTATCTGGCCAGCTGCCTAGAGATTCACATTTGTTCCCCTTCCAAAGAAGGTGACCCAGCAGAACGTGGAAATTATCAAACTGTCATTATTGTCACATGCAAGTAAAATTTTGCAGAAGATGATAATTTGAAAAGGGCTATAGCAGTGCATCAACAGAGCTGCCAAAATTTAAGGCAGACTGAGAAGCCAGCGTGGCATGAGATGTTATTGCTGACGTCAGATGGATCATGGCTCAAAGCAGAGACTATGAGAAAAGTGTTTACTTGTGTTTTATTGACTATACAAAGGCACTCGGTGTATTTCACAACAAAGTATGGATAGCATTGGGAAGAAATCCTAGGTACTTCATTGTGTTCATGTGGAAGCTGTGCATCTACCCAGAGAGGCATTTGTAGGGACAGAAGAGGAGAGTACCGCATGGCTTAAAATCAAAGTTGTGTGTCAGGGCTGAAACCTCTCACCGTATGTTCATTTAACCTATGTGCTGAGTAAAATAATCTTAGGACCTGGGTGATAGGAAGAAGAGTGTGGCATCAGGTTGGACGAAGGTGTATTAACAGCCTGCCCCACTTATTGTTGAAGATTGAGGACTGCAGCTTTCATTATGGATTACAAGTCAGTGTAAAGAAGACCCAAATCCTCATAGCTGGACCAATAGCCAGCATCGTGATAGATGGATAAAAGATCAAAGTTGTCAAGCATTTCATTTTACTTGGATTCACAATCTTGTGAAGTATCTTCCTCTTTTTCACTGACCCCTCCCCTTGACCAAGTTCTTCTCCAGGGACTAAGCTCTTTCAATAAAATAATTAGTGCTCATAGAAGTAGCATCCAGAAAAAGTATACAGCATTTAGACCTTTTTAAAGTTTTGAAGTGCAAAGATGTCATTTTGAGGACTGAGGTGTGTGTGCCCTATATAACCCTGAAGGACCTCTAAGGCTCGTTAATAAACTCAAAGTTGTTAGTTCAAGGCCACCAGCCACTCCACAGGAGAAAGATGAGTCCATCTGTTCCCATGAAGAGTTACAACCTCAGACCCTACCTAGGGCTGCTGAGTCAGAGTCGACTCGTGGCAGTGGGTAGGTTACCTTGAGTAATAGGCATTGTGAGTGGATTCATGCTTTACATGGATGTGAACGCTGGACAGAGTAAGGAAGACCGCAGAAGAGCTGATACGTTTGAAGGGTGGTGTTGGCACAGAATATTGAAAGTACCGTGCTCCATAGTACTTACGAGGATGGCTTCTTTTGGTTGTACACAAGGAAAACTGTAAGTTGAGCCAACTCCACCCAACAAGAAAGACATGTTAAATTAGGTTTAGCTAAACATGTGGGTTTTGTTTAAGTCAAAATGTATAAGGATATCTGCTCTTTTAAGCCTTGGTAAGTGTGCAATTCAGTGATATTAACGGTACTTAAACCATGTGGTATGGCTCTCACTGTTACACATTTTCAAATGTTTCTCATCAACTTAAACAAATTCAGTGCCTTATAACCAGATATTCCCCATTCCTGTCTTCCCCAGGCCCTGGAGTCTTCTAATAAACACTGATCTCTGTGCATTTGCTTATTCTTGATATTTCTTGGGAATGCAAACATAATATTTGTTATTTTTGACCCATTGATTTTGCTCACCGTCATAGTTTCCAGGTTGCCCATGATATTAAGCATTTGCCTTATGTTAGGGTTCTCTAGAGAAACAAAACCCAGATGCTCATAATTTTATATAGGTAGGTAGGTAGATAACATAAGTAAACAATTTAAAAAATGAACAATCTGTAAAACAGTAC
This sequence comes from Nesogale talazaci, assembly GCA_004026705.1. NCBI lineage: Eukaryota > Metazoa > Chordata > Mammalia > Afrosoricida > Tenrecidae > Nesogale > Nesogale talazaci. Next base: position 2,287 of record PVJH01009429.1, read on the forward strand.
AAATGGCTCAGTGCAATTCTTTCCCATGAGACACTGGCACTGGCGGTCCTTCAAGTCTTGAGGGCTGCCGGCTAGTCCTCTGTCGAGCAATTCAGGTTATCCAGCCACAGGCAGCAAACAGCAAGGCAGGTAGGTCACCAGCAGTCAGCCAGATGACAGGATGTGTATTCCAGTAGCCTGGCAAAAGATGTGTATTCCAGTAGCCTGGCAAAGCAGGGCCTAAAGGGACCTCAACTTACAGCGACACACCCAAAACAAAAAGCAATGGGGCTGAGCCCCGGTGGCACAGTGGTTGTGCGCGGGACTGCGGCCCACTGGGATGAAGGTTCAATTTTAGCAGCGGCTCCACAGGAGCAAAGACTGGGCCTCCTACTCCCACCACCAGAGGGCAGTAATGCCCCCCAAAAAACAAAACAAAACAAACTTACAGCGACACAGTCCAGGAGTTAGGTGTCTCACGGGTAGTGTAGCTTGCAAATGGAGACGCAGAACACACAAGGTAGCTGCGTAATGATCAAAGAACAAGAAAGAGAAAGGCGAGAATTGTCAGGCCTTTTATCTCTCTGCCCTTCAATTCATCCCACATGTGTTCATTGGCCATGTTGGCACAATAAACACTAACTATCTCAGAGCTGAGCCCGGGGGCGTAGTGGTTGTGCGCGGGACTGCGGCCCACTGGGACGGAGGTTCAATTCCAGCAGTGGGGCTGGGCCTCCTACTCCCACCGCCGGAGAGCAGTGATGCCCCCCCCCAAAAAAAAACAAAAAACGTTAACTATCTCATGCCCCGACTTCATCTCTCTTTGTGGCTGAATAACATTCATTATGTTGTTATACATTTGGTTTCTCCATCCCTCTGTGGACACTTGGATTGGTGTTGTGAACTTGACGCCTGAACCAGCCTCTTTTGCCACTGGTTGGCCCTCTTGTGGTTCACGCGCTGACCTAGAGTGCTCTGGGCACAGCAGCAGGGAAGGCCAGCCCTGGCTCCATGATGCTTGTTGGCCATTGGCTCTGGCTCCAGCTCCAGCGATGCACATGCAAAGTAAACTTACCCCAGGGTTCTCCCAGAAGCCCATCATCAGGCCTGTCCCTGGCACGTATGAAGGCCAGCCCTGCCACAGAAGGAAGCGCATCACCTTTGGTGCCCCCCGGGGGCTCCTGTTGGGCCCACTCAGGTTCCAGGAGGCCACTCTGGCTGGGCAGGAGGAGTTCGCAGCATGGAAGGAGCAGGGGCTGCAGCTTGAGCAGTGAAATGGGCTTGTGCCAGAGCTGAAGGTCACAACATGTGGCCTCTGTCCTTTCCATACCCTGTCCAGGCAGAGCGACATCACCTTCTGGGATGATGTTTTCACGATTGCCGTTGGGTGCCACGAGTCGGCTCCAACCCATAGCGACACTGTGCCCCTTCACTTCACCAAACACCAGGGATGGGCCTCTCCTTACAGCATGCCCACAGTGTGTAAGGTGGAGTCTTGCCACCCTTGCCTCTAAGGAGCAGTCTGGCCTCACTTCTCCCAAGCCAGATAGATGGTACTTGCATTATTCTGCAGCCCCACAGATTCAAGGGCATTGATTCTTCCACAACTGTCCATGTGCGTGTGATACAGCGGAAGGACATCATTGCAGGTAGCAGGCACACCTCAGTCCCCAAAGTCACAGCCTTGCTCTGCAGCGCTCTTTATTGATGGTGCATACAAATTAAGACATCATTCTTGACAACTTGAACCTTTTTTCTGCTTAACATGGTGTTTGTTACCTATTGGTCCAGTTGTGAGGATTTGGATCTTCCTTAAATTGAGTTGTAATCCATACTAAAGACTGCAATCCTTGGACTCAGCAAGTGCTTCAAGTCCTCACTGAGCAAGCAAGGTTGTGTCATCTGCATATCACGGGGTATTAAGCCTTTCTCCAATCTGATGCCACATTCTTGATACAACCCAGAGTCTCTGTAGGTGTGCTCAGTATACAGATTGAACAAGTCTGGTGAGGCCATACAACCCTGAGGCACACCTTTCCTGATTTTACCCCATTGTTCTGTTCACACAACTGTCTCTTGATCCATGCCTCTTGATTCCAAATAAGCACATTGAAGTAGTCCAGAATTCCCATTCTTCTCAAGATTATCCATTACAATGATGGTCCACACAGTCAAATGCTTTGGCATAGTCAATAAAACAGACATAAACATGCTTCTGGTATTCTTTGCGTTGAACCAAGATCCACCTGACACTAGCAATGATGTCCCTGTTCCATGTCTTCTTAATCTGACCTGGACGGACCTCTAGCAGCTCTTTGTCAATGTGCTTGCTGCAACTGTTTGTCGGATGATCTTCAGCAAAATTTTACTTGCAGAGGTATAAATGCTATTGTTACATAATCCGTGCATTTTGTTGGGTCGCTTTTCTTTGGAGTGGGTAGAAATGTTGATCTTAGTAGGCCAAGTGACTTCCAAATTTCCTGACATGAACGAGTGAGTGCTTCACAGCTTGAAGCATTTCGATGGGTATCCCATGCATTCCTGGGTGCTCGACTTGGGCCAGTACTTTCAGTGCAGCTGGTACTTCTCTCCTCAGTGCCATTCTTTGGCTCTTCCGTCGATGCCACCCGTTGAGATGGTGAGCTGTTGACTAGATCCCGGGTCTTGGGATCTTCTTTTGATGCTCCTAGTGTCATTCATGGTTTTGTCCATAGAACTTTCAGTGTTTCAGTATGAGATTTGAACTTTGTCTTCAGGTGAAGATACGTCAAACGTGCCCTTGCTGTGTGGTTTTCTAACGCTAGGATTTTGCACAGTTCATTATAATACTTAACTTTGCCTTCTCAAGCTGCCTTTTGAAATTTCCTCCTCCTCTTTTTGACTTCATCATTTCTTCCACATGCCTTCGCTACTTGACGGATGAGCTCGGGTTTCAGTTTGCTCGTTCATCCGTTGTCGTCCTTCCTGTCCTGTCTTTTTAATGACCTTTGCCTCTCTTGTCTGAGGTCCTCCCCCAGCGCTACTCCATGCATGTCTGTACTGGGACTCCACTGTGAGCAGGTAGCTTCTGGCCTGAGGTGCTCACCCTCTGGCGCCATCTATAACAATGCTGCTTGGCTGCTGTTCTGGAGCATGTCAGAGTCTGGAAGCTTCTCTGAAGCCTGTCCACTTTGGATGACCCTGCTGGCATGTGAAACACCACTGACCTAGCTTCCAGTGTCACAGTAGCACGCAAACCACCCCAGTAGGACACACTGCAGACACATGGTGGGAATGGCCAGTTAGAGTCCTACTTCTGAAATGTTCACGTTGTTGCTCCACATGTATTTGGTCATAGGCTAATAGCAGTGGGTTTTGTTGGTAGGGTTAGACCCCAGTCAGACTTCTTTTTTTTGGGGGGTGGGGTATCACTGCCCCCTGGTGGTAGGAGTAGGAGGCCCAGCCTTGCTCCTGGAGAGCTGCTGCTGGATTTGAACTGCCATGCCAGTGCCAAGTCCCACTCACAACCACTACACCACTAGGGCTCAGCCCCCAGTCAGACTTCTTTAAGACTCCTTCTGGATTAAAAAGTCCCGTGTTACATAGTTGACCTGCAGGTGCTAATCCGTGAGCATTCAAATGAATCAGAATCTTTTGGGAACCTGGGCTCTGGGTGTCCCTAAAGACTCATGTGTGGGTTTGTAGGCTTTTCCTGCAGGCTTGAGTTTGTCATACTTCATGCACCACAGCCCCCCAACCCCCAGCCCCAGATTGGGTTTCGGGTGGGCTTGCTGCATATTCCAGGCATGCGGAGCAGCAGCCTGGTGCCCCCCAGGACAGCGTGGCATGAGTCAAACGAGCTAGCCAAGCCTACCGGGTTAAACAACTTGAGGATTGAGTTGCCCTTGATGTATGGAGGAGCCGACACACATTGATGTAGCAGTTGAGGTGGAGGGAAGTGGGGGCTGGTGGCAGGAGTAGGGACCAGCACTCCTCAGTGCTGGGGGTGGGATGGGGAGGTGCAGTGAAATGGACAGGCTGGTGGGCAGAGGGGAAGGCAGGCATCCAACCAGCTTCCCTTACCAGGACAGGCCAAGGAAGGACCTAGGCAACACAGCGTGTCACCCTACCCTCAGGATCTGGTCTCAGGGCAATGGTGGTGGCAGCTGGGACCATCTGGAGCTTGAACTGGGGAGTGGCCTCTGAGAAGGGGGCTTAGGAGTCAGCAGAGCACTGCTTGTGGGGCACCTTTCACTCTGGCAACAGATCTCGAGTCAGCATGACGCAGGTGTTGTCTCTGAATCTCTTCCCAGATCTTGCTCTCCCGAGATCAGAATGACAAACCAGCAGCACTTGAGGCTCGCTCTACGTTCCCAGTCAGTGTGGGGAGCTGTGAACTAGGGGGTGGACGCTTAAGGAAGTTCGACCAGTGTGTGAGGCCCTGTGGATTCATGGACATGCCAGTGGTGTTTCCCATTTTTAAAAGACTGAGAAAGGCTGAGCCCCGGTGGCGTAGTGGTTGTGCGCAGGACTGCGGCCCACTGGGATGGAGGTTCAATTCCAGCAGTGGGGCTGGGCCTTCTACTCCCACCACCGGAGAGCAGTGATGCCCCAAAAATTAAAAAAAAAAAAAAAAAAAAGACTGAGATATTCCCCCCTCCTGTGAGGCCTTTGCTTGCCCTGTGCGAGAGCAGGGTGTGGCTCTCTGCTACCCTGGAGCATCATCAACCCAGACCCCCGGACCCAGAGAGGACTAACAGTGCCTGTCTCTCCCCAGGTTGTCCTGCAATGCGTGCTGCTGCTCTGCACTGGGAGGACGCCCGTTCCAAGTTGCCAGTGGTCACTTTGGGGTGAAGTGGACATTTCTGGCTCATGGCGCAGTAGCCAGCCTGGGATAGGATCGTTGCCTGGACGATTGAGACTGCCACTCACAATGTCGTCCAACCGGGGCCAGAACCCCCATGGGCTGAAGCAAATTGGCCTGGACCAGATCTGGGATGACCTCCGAGCCGGGATCCAGCAAGTTTACACCAGACAGAGCATGGCCAAGTCCCGCTACATGGAGCTCTACACGTATCCTGCTGCAGGCCATCCTTTCCCTCCCTGTCCCCTGTCCCCTGACCTCTGGGTCCCATCAACCCCATACCTCTCCTTTTGAGCAGGTTTCTAAAGGAGCTATTCACTGAGTCACCTCTCCGGCTGCACTGATCATCTTGCAGGGCTGTGGCCATAGGACATTCCCATCCTTGCAGACCCTGCTGCAAGCCACAGCCTAAAGGGAGACCACTGGTCCCCAACCAGCGAGCCAGCATCTGTTTGTGTGGCCATTAAGAAATGGTGGGATTTGCCCACAAACTTAGCGTATATTCACAGACATCTCGTATACACACATTTTTCACATGGAGTTTTTAAATGGTCAGACTTCAGTGGCTTTTTAATATAGTCTACGTGACACAACCACTACCGTGATTCCATTGTAGAACCTTGCCATTACCCCGACTGCTTGTGCCTCTTTCCAACAATCCCCACTCTCTCTGTCTCCGTGGATCTCCTGCTGTGGACAATGTGCCGAAAACGTGAAACTGCACAGTCTTGTGGCTGACACGCTTCACTCCCACTGGTGCCGTGGCAGCTCCCACTGTTTGTGAGGCATGCTCATGAGGGTCTGGGGTGGGTTTTTTCTTGGGCACATATCTAGGGACAGACTGGCATCCTTGGGGTCAGTAGCCATCTCGTGGGAAGAAGGGGATCTTTGCCAAATGGCATGGCATTATGCTATGGTGGAGCCCCACAGGTGCCGTGCACTTGCATCTCTGTGAGGGGCGGGCTGCCTGCAGGGATAGCAGAAGGTGCCGGACTGTGATTCTGGCATTCAGAAGGGGCAAGTGCTGACGGTGACAACGGAAGAGGTTTGATTCTGTCGGTGGATATGTCTGGAGTAGTGGTTCTCAACCTGTGGATCATGACCCCTTTAGGAGTCGAAGGACCCTTTCACAGGTGACTATGAAGTCACCTGATTCCTAGGAGTAGCAAAATGACAGTGATGAAGTAGCAACGAAAATAATTTTATGGTTAGGGGTATCACCACAACTTGAACTGTATGAAAGGGTCGTGGCATCAGGAAGGTCGAGAACCGCTGCTCAGGAGGATTTGCACATAAGTAGACTACACGAGATGCTGTTTGATAGCATGCCCTGCTCTGAGAGACCAAGGAGGTAAAGGCTTCACGGTGGTTCTCGACCTTCCTCATGCCGTGCCTGCATCAGGAGGACAGGGTCTTACAGGGTGAGTCCTCGTGTCCTTGCTGCCCCCGCCCACAGCTGCTTGGAGGAGGGAAGGGGACTTGGGGACAGAAAAAGTCTCAGAGCCTCTCTATACTCAGAGACCAAGCTCCTTGCCCTCACCCCAGCCTCTTCTGAGAGGTTGCTCTGCTGCTCCAAGGGCCTGTTCTGCCTTCGCTCTACACTCTGACTTTTTTTTTTGTGGGGGGGGGGGGGCATCACTGCCCTCAGGTGGTGGGAGTAGGAGGCCCAGCCTTTGCTCCATGGAGCTGGAATTGAACCTCTATCCCACTGGGCCACAGTCCCGCAAACAACCACTACGCCACCGGGGCTCAGCAGCCCCTCTGACTTTTGGGTGGGGAAATGACCAGGTTGTTTCTGCAGAGGGACATTCTCCTGTAGAGCGGATGGGCCCTGGGTGCAGTGACCCACAGTGGGGCTCTGACTTGACCTTCCACAGCCTTCCCCCTTGGCCCTGCTGTGCCCTGAGTCATCAGGCATGCCCGTGAGGGGGTCAGCCGTGCTGCCTGCTATCCCCAGGTCAATGTTTGCCTAGCACTGTGTGCCGCCTGGGCTCCCTGTGTGCAGCGGGGCTTGGGGAGTGTCTCGGGCTCAGGACCTCCGAGGGCATGTGCCACCCTGGTAAGAAATCCGAGTCTCTGAGAACTCGGGTCCTGTGCTCCCCTGGGACAGACGTGCCCCTTAGATCTCTCCTCTTTCCCCCTTGGTGACCCTGCCCTTGCTTTCCTAGCACCACGGTTTGCACTGAACATCCCTAAAGACAGAGGGAGCGGTTCTTGTTTCACAGGAAACCCCCCTCAGTGCCATGTACTTAAGGCTGCTTTGGGGAGGGGGACTGCGTGATCTTTCTAGTCCATTTCTGCACAGACTTTTTTAAGGTCCCCTCTCCTGGTTGGTGGTCTAGCCAGGCCCAGAAGACAGGTGCACTCACAGAGAAGGAAACATCAGGCAGACTGCCTGTCAGGCTGGTGACAGGAAGCCGGTGACATGGATGAGCCAGAACCAGAGGGAAGCTTACTCTAGAAAACAACACCATGCTCGCCGCCTAACAGGAAAATCTCCACTGGAGGGTCCTGGGCAGGAGGGCCAGGCTCAGAGATGGTGACCACTGCTCCTCTGTGGATTGTGCTGAGCCCACAATCCTGCCATGAGCCCAGGCCCCAGTGCAGCCTCCCTGCCCTTCTTTTGGGTCTCCTAGCTCAGCACCTCCGCCTGTAGTTCTTTCAGTTCCACGTCATCCCCGTTGTGTGATCTCAAGTCTCTTCTGATTTCAGTGGTGGGACTGCGCCTGAACTGGCTCCCGCCGCTTATAAGCCACTTTAAAGAAACACTGGCCTTGGGGGAGCTCCCAAGGCAGCTCTTGCAGTGGTTACTTGAGGGGCTGTGATCTGCAAGATTGGGCAGCTTAAAACCACCTGCACCGCACCGAAGAAACAGGCCTTTCTGCTTCTGTGAACAGCTGCACTCTCAGAAACCTACAGGGGCAAATCGACCCTGCTGAGATGACATTTCTTTTTGTTACTGATAGGTTGATAGGTCAAATCCAGCAGCCAGTCTGGAAGAAAGATGAGGCTGTCCGCTTCCATAAAGACTTAAGAGTCTCATAAACCCTGTAAAACCTCGCAGTGGTTCAGGATTGACCACGTTGGATTGCATTATTTCTCAAGTGCATTACTTTCCTCTGCCCCCATTCTGAACCTGGCACTTTCTGTAACTGCGTGCTTTGTCCAGCAGGTGGAGGTTGTTGAGAATACGCAAACATTGGCCAGCCAGCTCCCGTAAAAGTGGCGCTGACTGCATGCCAGCCAGACACTGGGAAGCCCTTGTCACCCACTGTTCTGCATGGTTGTTCCCTCGGCTCCCTGCCCTGGTGTCAGGGGCAGGGTGCTCAGGGACCCTTTTCTTTCCTCACAGACTATACTTGTTTTCCTGAAGACCGCCTCAAGGAGAGATTCTGGTGTGGGAATTCTAGAAGTCCACTAGGGCGATCCTTAGGGGTCATCCTGCTCTGAGGATCCAGGAAGTCTGGATTTCTGAGACTCTGAAACTAGTCAGCATCGCTGCCCTGTGGTCAGGACTTCTGGGCTGATCTGCTGTTGGCACAGAGCCTGTGACTTGGTGAGCCCACAGCTGCTCTCTGCCCAGAGCCCTGAGAAAGGAGTGTGCACTTCCTTCTAAACCCGCTTCCAGCCTCTGGGCGTAGAGAAGTGTTATAGTTACACCATCTGCTTTTGCGCTGCGTTAACTTGCGGGGGTGGGGGTGAGGGTGGGGGGCGCATATCACCCTAGCCGGGAGAGGCCACGTGAGGCTTGGGTATCACTCAGCTGCTGTCACTGAAGTGGCTCCTTTTGGAAATACCGTGACCGCTCGGAGGGACATGGCGTGGACTTGTTCGGCAGGTACAGTTGCCTGTGGTGTGCAGCTCTGGCCTGCCATGTCCCACTGGGCCTTGGCCATGAGCTGCTGACCTCTCTGTCCTGTCAAGGGGTACTCAGTCGCATGGACCTTCTCTGAACTCCGTGTTAAACTGGTCTCTTACTCTCTTGGTTTTGTGATTTCCCCTTTTCTACTTCAGCTCTTAACCCATCTACAGTACGTTTGGGGCTATGAAGTATGTTTTGAAATAATAATAAGTCCTTATAGACACAAGAACCTTAATGTCTGTTATTTTATTGGTGTATCTGTGGATTCAGTATCGTTGTTTTGTTAGTTTCATCCAAGACTTGCAGATCAACTGAGTTTGTAACTGGCTAGCACCATAGAGTGGTCCCTGCCTGGTCCCCCCTCATCTGGCCCCCACTTGAGCGGCTCTCTGACTTCTGGGTGCCAGTCTTTGGGAGCGTATGGGGCTGCCGCTTCAGCGTGTTCCATCTCGGAGACTTTAGGAGACTAGACTTCCTACACAGCCCTTTCTGCTGCTTCTCATCTTCATCCTCAGGGTGACTTTGTGTAAATCTATCTGTAAATGGTTTTCACTGAAGTTTTTAATCATCTCGAGACTCATTCTTCTGCGCCGTGGGAACATTCTGAGAGCTGAGCCTGTCATCCTTCACGTTTCCTCTAGTGCAGAATTGCCCTCGTCCGTGTTCCATGTAACTCTTCTGCCCACGAGGCTGACCTCCTGCTCTCACCTTCCTCCTCTAGACCTGTCCCAGGTGTGCAGCCCCCACCACCCCCACCTCAGGGGCTTGGGGGGCGTCTGTGCCCAGGTGTCTTGCCTTACTTAGTTGTTCATACGTTTCTGTTTGGATGTCAGAAATGTACTAAGGCACATCTAAGAAAACACTGCTTCCCTTGACCCCCTTCCAAGCCATGTGTACAACTACTGCACAAGTGTGCACCAGTCTAACCAGGCCCGGGGGGCCGGCGTGCCCCCTCCCAAGTCGAAGAAGGGCCAGACCCCAGGAGGGGCTCAGTTCGTCGGCTTGGAGCTTTACAAACGACTTAAGGAGTTTTTGAAGAATTACTTGACAAATCTTCTTAAGGTAAGGTGTTTGACCAGGCACTAGGCTATTAGAATGGGGTGGTGTATAACCAGACAACTGGGCCCCAGGTTCCCGGACCACTGGGGTCCCACACGGTGTCTCGTGTCACTTTCCCTCGCCAGGAAGATCAGCTACACAAACCCACCTGTCTGTTTTCCTCCGACGTGCTTACTCGGCAGGGGTGGGCCCTCCTCTCACTTCATCAACCACCCCACGTTGGGTGGTTTGGGCATGCCCAGGGGTCCGTTTTCTGTGTTCTCTGGGAGAGGGTCCATGTGGCTTCGCGCTGACAGCAACTTCCGTTCCCATGTGAGGATTGAGAGTAACTAGTGATGGAAAGACCCCAACTAAAACCCGCTCCATGTTTCAGTGCAGTGGGTCTCTGGTCCTTTTGAGTATGTCACCACACTGTGACAAAGCCTCTGAATGCCACCGTGGACTGTTTCTAGGACGGAGAAGACTTGATGGACGAGAGTGTCCTCAAGTTCTACACGCAGCAGTGGGAAGACTACCGGTTCTCCAGCAAAGTGCTGAACGGCATCTGCGCCTACCTCAACCGACACTGGGTTCGCCGAGAGTGTGACGAAGGGCGGAAAGGAATCTACGAGATCTATTCAGTAAGGGCCGCCAAGGGCATCCTGTCCCATCCCAGAACCACACCACCTCCCTGTGGCCCTGGCCGCTGCCAGCCCCCGGACAGCTCTTGTTTCTCATGGATTCATGGTGGTCTTGAGGCAGATGTGTGGACTGGAGCTCTGACCAACACCGGGCACCTCCACGCTGCCTTCCTTACACATCTCTTCCAGTATTTGACCCGAACTGACAGCTCTGTCCCACCATCCCCGGGGACCCATCACCCCCGGGGACCGTGACAAGGTCTGACATGGAGGCATTTTTTACGGGGTGGGGGGAGGGGTTTGCTTGTCCTGGGAAGTGGAAGCAGTTTCTTCACAGATCAAGGGAATGTGTTCTCAGGAACAGGCGTCCACCTCAGAGATCACATGCCTTTTTGAGGGAAGACACAGATTCATAAATGAATTTCTATACTCCACTCTCAGTTTGAGAGAGACACTTTTAACCTGAAGAATGATTTATATGGAATAAACTGTCCCTTTAAAATGGACCACTTACTGTGACCACACACACACCAGAAACTGCCACCACAAAGCAAGAAACAGAGCACGAGAGATTTTTTTTGCCCAGGGACCAAGTGTTCTGCTCAACAGTCATTGCTTCTCCCAGTGCAAATGGAAATCCTGACATTGCCTTAGCCACGAGTGCAAGTGAGGACATTTCTCACAGCATTTCTCACATTTCTCCCCAGATGTGGGGAGATGGGCACCAAATTCTGGTACATGAATTTGAGATGTAGGGGGTGTTGCCTTTTAAAACACGGTAGCAACATTGATGTCTTACACTTCTTGTTTTTTCTTTCAAGCTTGCATTAGTGACTTGGAGAGACTGTCTCTTCAGGCCGTTGAATAAGCAGGTACCTGTGCACGCTCATTTGGGTGTGGGGGCTGGGTGGTGCCTGAGCCCATGTGAGTACAGCAAGGTGGGGTGAGTGCAGGTGTCTTCCTTTCCGGTCCCTTGCAGACCCCCTCGTGGGCCTTTGTCCACAGCTCTGGTCCACACTGGTGCCGGCTCTGGGTGCTGGGTGGTATGCGTGCCGTCTGTGCTGGGCCCTGGGCTCCGCCTCACGTGTCTCCCGTGTCTTTCCGAAGGTGACAAATGCTGTTTTGAAGCTGATTGAAAAGGAAAGAAATGGTGAAACCATCAACACAAGACTCATCAGTGGCGTGGTACAGTCTTACGGTAAACACTTTCCCGGGGCTTTGCTCAGAGCGTACGAGCACAGGGCGATTCCAACCGTGATCCAGCGAGCTCAGAGTAAACTGTTGGGGACTCACCAAGAAGTGTATCGCCCCATTTTGCAGAGGTGGCTATAAGCGCCCTCTCTGGAGTCTGCCCCGCCCTGAGAGGCATCGGGCCCTCTCAGGGCATCTCCAGAAGGTGGCCGTTGGAGTGAGGCCTCTTTCCTGAAGTACTGGCTCTGTGTGGAGGCAGACAGGTAAAGGAGCTAGGCGAGAACCCGAAACCTGCTTTGGTTTGAAAAGCCAGGTTTGCAAAACCAATGTCAGAATAACGCAGTTTGCATTCCCTTGAGAGTTTAAAATTAGCCATGTTCGATTTG